>WUQG02199422.1:0-21966 GCA_011317285.2 Androctonus mauritanicus
AGATATTTATTATCCGCTCGTATAAATGAGCGGAAATCTTGTGATTTTAATCTTATAACTATGGAGTATCACTCGAAAAACTTCTCGAATTCGTATATAGGATCATTGGATGTTGGCCCTTATTAAGTTATACCGTCACTACGGATTTTATCCTTTTTTTTTTTAGAAAAACTACAATTTTAATTTAATTTTTATTCCTTAATTTTTGAATAATTTAAAAACGACAAAAAATTTCGGCTGTGGCAGAAATCCCAGGATTGAACTTTCCTAATGATATCCTGTTTATAAGAAACAGTACAGTGGTTCCATTGCTAAAGGGAACTATATCCAACCATCCAAACACGGTTTTACTATTAATTTACTGCATTCTATATTTTTACTATTTTTTATTTTTACAATTCTTTCGTATGCATTAAAACTATTCTATATTTTTAAAAATTTATACAGAAAATTCCGCCATTTGATTCAGATAGAAAGAAACAAAAATTATGCAAATGTACCGTAATTAGTTTATTGTAGGTATTCTAATTTACGAGATAACCTATCCGGGATGACATACAATTTATCTAACTGAATGTTTACTTCTCTCCATTGTGCGATTTTAATATAATTATTGTTTTTACCAGATTTGTTCTACCACAGAAATATATTCGGTATGTGGTTATCTCGAATTAGAAGAGAGAGATAGATAGATAGATAGAATTTCTTTGTGCTGTTTAATAATTTAATGCAGCTAATGTGTTTCTAGAAGGTGTATTTTTTCCAAATAGATAATATTTTATCAATCTAAAAATAATCTTAAAAAGTATTAGTTTACTGTTTTGATCATAAAAACAAAAAAAAAAAAGAAAAAGTTTTTATCGTTACAAGATGGGCTAGCAGTTTCTTCTTACGTAAGGCATTTTTATCCATTAGAAACAGCAGAACATAGAATCGTATCTAATGGATATAATGCAGCACCTACAAAAATGCTTCGAGCTAAAAAAAAAAAATAATTTACTGAATCGAAAAATAAACCACTATCGTATTCAAGAGTAACGACCAGGATCTATGAAATTCTTTGATTATAGAACTAGTAATAATAATTTTTAACGAATATTATTCGTATCCTATAGCCAGAAATTTATATATAATTATATTTTGATATGGTCATTAAGTTTTTCGTACTTATCGACACAAAAAAAAAGCGAATATTGTAGAAAGTAAGAGTTAAAAAAATTCTTTAAGAACTTTTTCACGATATTATGAACTTTAATAAATGTATTACTAAGAAAATTAACGATAATGTTTTGATAACTGTATATTAACTGGCTGAATGCTTTAACCAGTTTTTAATTTCCAAAAATTCTCTCTCCCTGTTGAAAGTCTCTGATGGATTCTGTTATCGTTATAAAGTGAGAAGTAAGTACAAGTTTAACACCAACATATATAGATATACAGGGATTCTTTCAGAGAAAATGCAAGGCTCTAAGCAGCTAATATTTTTGAGGCTTAAAAAAAAAAAGACAAAATTGACAAATATACAACGATAAGCGTACAAGAAAAGCAAAAACATTGAGAGAGAGAATCAAATTTTGACAAAAACTGAAGCTCGAACTGTGTAAAAATATACAAATATATATTTTCTAACATATTGAGTTGTAAATTGAGCCTTCTAAAATCATGAGGCTCGGACAGCAGCCACTCTCGCCCTTCTCTGATAGCCACTAATATATATTAGTTTATCCATTTATTTTTCTCCAGATTGAATTCTAACCCATTCGAAATATATAGATCATAAAGAATTTATACAATATTCATCATTTTGATGAATATTGTATAAATTCGCCAAGTAAGCATCAAATCGCTTGTGTTTCCAATCGCGCTTTTACATTAATGTATATATTTAATCTGAAATTTGTTTACACGATCAAAAAAAATATGTAAAGTTTTATTTAAATCTACTTAAGTAAATTTTGAAATGTAAAAAAAATAGAATTTACAAAAGAGAAGAGAAAAATCGTCTTTAAAAATGAATAAAACAAATTATAATAATGGAATTCGAAAATTAAAAATAAAAGAATTCCAGAAGAGAGATTAAGGATTAGAATTGTTAACGAAAATAAAATATATATGAATTTTTTTTTTTCATTTCATCGAATATTACTGAAGATAACCATCGATGTGGAAGATAATGAATGTAAATTTGTGATGCGAAAATAATCTTTGATTGAAACACGAATAAATGGCACCCAAGGGTATTTCGCCAAATGTCTTTTTACATATTCTCTTCTTAAACGAATTCAGTGCTACATCAGTTTAACGTAAATGCGTTTTAACGTTGATGGAATAAAGCGAAAACATCTTTTAAAAAGATTAAAATAAAATATAAACAAACTAAGAAATAACAACAACAACAACAACTTCAGAGTTTTACTGAATATTGAATGAAACACGAGAGATTAAACTCGAATAAAAAAACGAAATCCAGTTTAAGCAATTAATCAGACTAAAAGAAATTTTAATATTGTTATTTTGATTCCCTAACAAGTTAACTAAATATGTTAATTATCAAAGCACTATAAAGTTAGTTTGTGTAATTTGGTGGTGTATGTTTTCAGAAATACAAAGCTACACTAAGCAACAAACATTGGAAAATTATATTTTAACGTTCAGGGGCTATCAAATGGGGAGCAAGAAGTGCTGCTGTTCGAGCCTCACGATTTTAGGGGCCTCAATTTATTACTCAATATATTAAAAATATATATATGTTTGTATTTTTATAACGTTCGAGCTTCAGTGTTTGTCTATCAATGTTTTCTTGTGCACTTACCATATATATTTGTCAATTTTTTCATTTTGAAGGATCTCAAAAATATTAGTAGTTCCAGGCCTCACATTTTCTCTGAAGGCTCTGGTAACGTTTGTTAATGAGATTACTTAAAAAGTTTTGCTTATGATGGTGTTGATGCTAATCAATTTTGTAGCTTCCATTCGAAGATAGTTACTATATCTGATTTCTGGAAGTATTGGCGAAAACTGTTCTTAGAATTATCTCTCATGCATTCTTAAAGAGCCGAAATCAGGTAAACCAAATCCAATCTACAACTCTAACATCATTGACCAGTAATCATTCTCGTGTACTTTTTGCAATGTGCAATCAGACCAGTCTGACTGAAACCTCCATTAAAAGCACTACTTGCTTTCTCCAAATGGCATTAAACGATCTTCCATTAGTTCTGTTAGTGACCATTTTAAGCATTCATAGTCTACCGAGAAATGCAATATTGGTAATAAAATTCAATCCATGCGCTACACCTCTTCTTATTCCACGAAATTTAGGTGATAGATATATTGCTTGCACAATATTTTTCTATGTTAGACCGACAGCTATCAGAAATATTCAGACGCGGAATTGAATATCACTTGCGTATTCTTTGCAGACGTTCTTTTTATATACCAAATTTAGGTGGCTGTAAATTAATTTTTATTAAATATTAATCCTGCTGAGGATGAGATAAACAAACTTTTTTTTTGTAAGCTCGCTACAAATTATGATTATTTTGCTATTTTTTTGCTAAATCTCTCGCTTAATAATTGGTAATACTGAATATCAGTGATAATACCTTTCGAAATAGCAAGAAAAACAAGTATTATGACTGTTTTCATATGCAAAAACCACTTTTTTTTACAGTGTTAACAATATTGCATATTTGAAACTACTAGGCCTACTACAAACATGGTAATTTCAAATGTGCAATAAGGAACTATTGTACATTTGAAACTACTACTCTGTGCAATTTCAAATATTTAATATAACAATGAAATCTGCCAAATTCGATCGGAAAATTCGTACAGTTTCTAGTGCTATATGTAACCATGTCACGTGTATTTTCTAATATAATATGGAACGTATGTTTCATCCAAATGGCCCAATTTTAATGGTATCTCGTAAGTTGGGTTGTGAATGCGATTATAAAAACTTGAAAAAATTAGAATAAAGCGTTAAATTATAATAAAATTTTTGCTATTAATACTTCGCGCAGTTAAAAAATTATAATATAAACATAATAATATAATTTTGCTGAATTATTTCTAAAGAATTTTTATATAGAAAAAAATTGATTCATCTTCTATATTTTATTTTACTTTACCGAAACGTCACATACTAGCATTAAGAGAAGAAAACTTGTAGAAGGAATCATGAGCGACATTCACTATAAGGTTTACCTTCTATACAAACAGTGGAGAGATGTCATACATCAAGTCATGCCGTCATTCAAATGAGATTTTCGAAGGCGACGATGCGAAAGTCAAACAGCGACTCGCACCTACGATCTTATCTTTCTTTTAAAAGAACAAAAAAAAAAAAAAAGTATAACCCCATGGGTAGGACCATTTACTTCGAAGCAAAGGGGAGAAAGAAATAAAAGATTAAAGTGGACGAGAATTATTTTGGAAAAGTAGCGTTTCGAGATCTTTCTTCAAGATTGAACTCGAAGAATTTCTTGCCTTTTTACTCAAATCGTCAGCGACTTAAAGTTCCACTTGACAAAATCCAGAGAGCAAATTCCCCTACTTGATATTACATCGAAGTTCTAAATTTCTACCTGTATCTTTCCGAAAAACTTTTTTTTCTCTAATTTCGTTTATAGATTTTATTTTTCTTTTTAATTAAATTTATACAGTCCGTTGCTTTTTGATGCTAAAATTCAGATTGTGGAAGTAATCTCTTATAAATCAAAAGGCCGCAGGAATATATTTTTTTTTCCCTTTCTATCTCAGGTAAAAATTCGTAATTTAATTGGAATTTAATTCTAACTTATGATGGAATCGATAATAAATGTTATTTTTGAAAATTTACTTTCTTAATAAGTTCTCAGAAGAAAAAGCGCAACGAAGAAAATTAAATTCTAGAAAGGAATTAAAATTCCGATGTCATGTATAATCTTGACTTATTAATAAATGTTTTATACTGCACATAATTATTCCATGAGTTGAATACCATACAAAAGAGCAAGTTGTTGAGTATCGTCAACAAAAACAGCAACAAAATTTACCGATCAAGATAATATATTTAATTAGAGAAAATTATATACGTCCTCAGTTAATATGATACAAAAATATTCTTAATAGATGCAAAACAATAATATTTATTAACGTATGAATCACCGCAAGAAACGAAAAACGTTTTTTTTTATTATTATAATAGAAAAATATCCTCAGGGAGTAACAAAAAAACAAGAATGTTTACTAGGAAACAACACATATGATGATGATGATATTTAGTACATGATTACATAGATGTTTGCCAATATTAAACACGATATAGGAGGAACCATTAATGCGATACAAGGGAGAATAAGAAATTTTTAGAAACGAGAATTAGCCTTAAACAAACGGACGTAAATCTGCCATTTTATAAATTCATCTTTCGAAACGGTCGATGGAGTTGGCATTTCCAAAATTCAATTTCTCTAAAACTGTTGACGAGAGGATTAATAAATTTTGTAGATAAATTAAAGACCCGTAGGGCTTCTTCCACACAAAATTTAGTGACAATCGGTTTATTACGGAGTGGAGTATGAAGGCCGACATTTTACCGTCGTCCGTAATTAGCTAATTAATTATAAATGTGCAGCTAATAACTTTTATAGCTTAATTTATCTTCATTTAATTTTTTTTTATTACTATTATTATTATTTCAGGCGAATGCGGCGAAGACAATCCATGTGAACAACTCTGCTTTGACTTACATGATGGAACTTACGAATGTTCGTGTAAGGAAGGACACACCCTTGCAGACAACGGATACAGCTGTCACGGTAAGTGTCTTTGGTCGATATTATCTACCCCATCTCAGCCACTCCGATATTACCTTATCACTAAGAGTATTTATCACTCTTACCAATCGAACGGCTCCTATCTATTAGTTTATTATATCTTCTCCCAGTTTCCAAGTTTATTTCGGTTTAATGCCGCGCGTTAACTCGCATATAAATATACACACGCGTATATTTTTATCGTATGCATATAACGCTTCGATTTTTCAAAATCGGGTGTGGCTCTTAGAAACGTCGCAGTTTGATAAAAAGTCTCTGACATTCTTTTTTTTCTTTTAACATTCTACATCCTTACATGTCCAACTCCACCCGAAAAAGGAAATCAACAGTAAAAGTGAGTTATTAGTGTGTTTTACAGCAGTGTCAGTTTTCAGTATAGACTTACATAGTTCCCAATATATCTCTGACATTAATAACGAATATTCGGATGTAAAATTGAACATTGAATTAACTAAGCTTAAAATCTAAATTCTCGGCTATAACGTAAACTTTAAATTAAATTTCGAAATGAACAGTTGTAATTTGAAACTCGCATTGAGTTATTAACGTCGGATTGAATATAAACCGAATTCCAGTTAAACGACCAACTAACGTAACATGAATCTTAGTTTGAATTATATAATGTGCAATCTTAGATAACTGCTAATGTTAATCTTTAATTTATAAATCCGTATATGAATTTAAAATTAAAGCGACCAGACATCCCGGATTGTCCTGGACTGTCTTGGTTTTTGAGTCTTTTTGTCCCGGCTCGAAAAAAGTGTCCCGGTTTTTACTTATAAATAAATATTAAAAAATTAAAAAAAATTAACTGTGAACTAGATTTAATTAAAAAAAAATTAGTTTCTGATGAATTCTCCTTGAATTGTAAATATGGTCACCCTAATGTAGTGATTCTCAACCACTGTGCCGTCAAACCTTTGGCAGTGTGCCGCGAAAAATTAAGAATGAATTATTATGTATGTAACTGTATGAATCATCATCATCATCATATGCATTAATAGTCAAATGTGGCTGGCTGGCTGGCTGGATGTTCCTTTTTCGGTTGAACTACTGCACCGATTTCTATAAATAGGTTGGTTATCTTTAGAAAGGCCTAATTTTTGGATATCTGCGACAGCCAAAATTATTTGTTGTTGTTAATAATTTAAAAATTAAAGAATAAAAATTACATTGAAATTGTAGTTCCTATAAAAAGACAGAATTCGCAAATGGCGCTGCAACGTAATAATGAAAATTGTTTTTTTTTTACGATTCCCTGTTGGATTCCCTCAAGGATGTTTGGACACCCGAGTTCCTACACGAGTTCGGAAGTGTTTTTCGTCGTTATATACAGTATTATAAGATTAAATCACAAGATTATATTTCCACTCATTTATATGAGCGGATAATTTCTAGTATATATATTATTAGTGAAATGTGATCTGCTGGATATCCCTTTTGCAATCGAACCACTGTACCGATTCCTATAAATTGAGTATCGTTAAAAAAATCTAACCCTCGAATTTCCGCTACGGTCAAAAGTTTTTGTCATTATTCTTAATTTAAAAATTAAGGTACAAAAATTAAAATTATAGTTTTCTCTAAAAAGACAAAATCCGGAGGTGGCGCTATAACTTAATAATGGCCACCCGAAACACCCTGGAGGCCGCCATTTAATGATCACGTGTACGAGTATGTCTGTAATCTGAATGTAATAAATACAATAATCCCGCCAAATTTTAAAATATTAAAATGTGTTCCTCAACAGAAAAAAGATTGAGAACCATTGCCCTGATGTAACCAATGTGAATGAATCGTTCGGAAGAAGAAGTAATAGTAAAATATATTGTTTGTGTTCCTTTATCTCTTCCCGCTTTTTTTTGACAATTTTTTAATAATTTATTTTTTTCATTGCTTTCTAAAAAAAATGTTTTTGATTTTGTCCATCTCCAAACCCCTATATACCCTCTACGCTCCCCAATATCTAGAGAGTTCCGGGTTGAAGTTCAGAAAATGTGGACACTTTAATTAAACAGTGTTTTATTTGTAGTATAACTGTCGTATCTTAAGATTTCTTTTGATTTTTTTTTAATATTTTTTAATTCTCTAATTTAAATGTTTCTATTCTTTGTTAACAAAAACACTGTTTAGTTGAATAATTCGAAAAAAAAAAATAATAACTTTCTCGCTATTCCATCGCTATAGATTAGACACTAGAAGGGAAAAAATCATTCACCGAAAGAGTCCTATACTAAACAGTTGCACTTCTAACGTCTTGATCAATACAATTGTAACATCTCTGTGTCATGGTCATGTCCAGATGTTTGTAACGTGACTCTTCCATCTTCAAGTTCATGTAAACGTTTCCTAGCATTCGTCAAACCGCTTATTTTTATCTCCAGAGAAAATGAACGTTTATAACAATTTCTGAATTCGGAAAACTTTGCAGATAATTTCTCTCTAAAATCCTCATTCTCCGAAAGGTCGCTGAACTACAAGCCATCCCTTTAAATGTAGATAACGTCAAAGAGATGTATAATTAACCATAACTCAGTTATATTTACTGTTAAAGTAAGCTTTTATTTTCTGGACATAATAAATAACCAGTTAATAACACGGGTCTATTCTAAAAATAACACTTCTTGACTTATTTCGATTTTCTACCTGACACGCGTCCTGCAATCCAAGTAACTAATAGATAAATGGCAAGACCATTAAGGTTAATGGTCTGACATTTCTCCCAGAAGTTTTAAAAAAAAGAAAACAGAAAATGCCTTCGTTTGTTGTTTTAATAAAAACGTCCAAAATGATATTTTGCGGTTTGTAAACAGAAATTTATCCAATTTACTTCATTTATTAATACGACCAACAACGAAAGTTTTACGCAGTCAAAAAATAATAAAAATTTATTTGTTTTTTTTTTATAACGGTTATAGATCAAAAAGGGTTTTTAAACGAAACGAATTAGGAAGAGATAATTTTTAATGTTATCGTTTTAAAGTGAAAAAAGTAAACTATATATAAAGTTTGCTGCATTTTTATCAAGTTAAGTGTTTCCGTCAGCTTTTAAGTTTTATAAATTAGATAAAACTGCGAAACGTATAAAATTTAATTATTTAAAAGTCGAATTGGTTAGTGGAGCCGCAAACAAGCTAAGATTAAACGTTGAAATAATCGTAGCGAACTGTTAAACTGCGAGTTGATGGTAAACTTAATTGTGTAACTGGTATGAAAAATTAATATTAAAATGAATTTTTTACTATAAAACTGTATAATGTTCGTGTAGAATAAATATTACAGAGCGATGCTTAACCGTACAATTAAGATTGATAATTGTTTCTCTAAGTGATGATAACAGTTTTAAACACGCTTTTTGTTTATAATTTGGATCAAAGTAGCGAACGTACAGTACATTACGACTGTTTAGATGCGAATAAAATTAATGTTAAATTATTAAAATCTTCGAAAAATTTTTTACATTTTCTACTATACTTAAATAATAACATAACAATACATTTCAAACGTTATTATGGAAATAAAAAGAGTTTTTTTCAAAGTCTAATTTTGTAAAAAAGAAAAATTCTGTTATTAAAACACATCGAAGTGAAAACAGCGATTGTGTAACTGGAATGAAAAATTAATATTAAAATGAATTTTTTTAATATAAAACTATAATTTTTGTGTTGTAAATATTAGAGTGATACTTAACCGTACAGTCGAGATTGATAATCGTTTCTTTTAAGTGGCGATAGCAATTTTAAGCATCTTTTTGTTTATAATTTGGATGAAAGTAGCGAACGTGCATTACGACTGTCTAGATGCGAGTAAAATTAATATTAAACTATAGAGAATTTTTATCGAAAATTTTTGATTTTTTTTTTTTTTTCTAACGATTTCGAGTGTTTAAACGTTATTATGGAAATAAAAAAAAAGAGAGTTTTTCAAAGTCTAATTTTGTAAAAAGAAAAAAACTTCTATTATTAAATACCTCTAAGTGAAAACAGTGATTAGAGAGTATTAGAAGAAAAGAGCAATTATCGATTTTTTTTTTTGAAACATTAAAAATGTTGTTGATGAAATATGTCTTAATATCCAAAAGAGAGAGAGAGAAGGAGAGGGAGAATTTTTCAGATCTCTTCCATTTTCACACCGTTAAAATCGTTACAGTAAAAATGGCGATCTTTAGAAGTTTCATAATCGTTTTCGAAAATTTCAAGTATACAGTCAAGAGTTGCCAAAATTCTGCGGTAATTCGTGTGCTCATTCTCGGCCAGGGAGATTTTTACCAATAAGAAATATTCGATATTATTCCAAAACTCGATTTTAAGTCGTAAAATCTACATTTTTAGAAAATCTGAAATACTATCAGAATGAAAGATATAGTTTTACGGGTTCTCCATTTGTATTAATCTATTCTGGCGTACACGGTTTGGATACTTTGGTGGCCAAGTGGGTCGGTCTGCAGTTAATCTTCTCTCTTCAAAAAATTTTTTCAATTTTTTGAATAGTGATAAGGATACGAATTTTTGGATAAGTTGATTCGAAGTATCGAGAAAAATCGATCGGGATCCTTGACGTATTTATCGAGGGAGCTGATTAAACACCAAACCTCCTATTCCATTCACAAAATGTATTTTCCGTGATACGGAATCGATTTTCTGACTTATCCATCTGCATAAACATCAATCGTATAAGTGTTTCCTAGTATTCGTCAATGTATCCCATACAGTGACACTTCCAATTTTATCTAGTAATTTCCCTTATATAAACATATATATAACGGTTCGAAAAGAAAAATGAGTGTTTAAAATCGAATTTTTCTTATTTGACTCTCCGGTTAGGACTTTGTTTTCGCACCAGAGAAAAAAAAAAAAATGGATTAAAAAGGAAGCTATAAAAAAAAAAAATTGCTTTCTACCGCACCTTTTGTGAATATGATAAATGCGTAATTTTCTTCCTTTTTTTTTGTAAAGGGATTTAAGGAATGAAAATAAAGGCGAAGTTGTTGAATAAAAACCAGCAAAATGCTCCAAGAGGGGAAAAATTTCTGATAAAAAAAAATATTTTCCTCTATTATATTAAAAAGAAAAATGGCGGAAGTTGCGAAGAGCTGGCGCAAGGCGAATTCTCAGTAGACGTTCTCATGAAAACCGTCTAGACACCAAGACTGTTAAGTCTGCAAATAATGGGTTTATACATCATGATAGAATATAATTAATGAATAAGCTCGGAATATCTAGTTGATAAAAGCAATTTAGAAGTTTTATAAAATTTTTTTTTCTGTATTGCCAGAAGAATTTTTTAATTATATTTATTCCAAACAGAACTTAAAAAAAAAAACTTTATATACAAACAGAAAAAAAAATAAACCGTAGTCATCAGAACAAGGCGAAATTTGTTGCTGCGTGCGAAATGGTGTTTAGGAAGCCATGAACAGGTTATGGTACCCTTGATAGTTGATCCGCTATTGAGTATTATAGTCACAGAGCTGCAATACAGTTGCACACGCTGGCACACACACACACACACACACCCATCTTTAAAAAATAAAAAAGAAAGCAGCTGTCGCGCGTCATTACGCAGCATCTCGCGTCGAAACGCTATTTTTTAAAGTGGAAGATCCTCCCCATTTATAACCCTACTCGCTCCATAACTTACTTTACTGTGTACGAATTTCCGTATCACGCAACACGTACCTAAAAAAAAGAAATTCATAAAATTTTATCGAAGCACGCGAAATCGCTTTGTCGCGTCGCTCGGCGTCGTGGTTCTCCTCCAGAATAAATTATTCGTTATTTTAGTACAAACGTATATTACATTAGCCATAAATATAATTTAAAAAATGCGTATTTTATTTACGAAGTCTTGTTTTTACACTCGTTGTTATAAGATTAATAATAACGTTTTTAAAATTTCTCGCATCGTCTCCACAACACAATTATTAAATAAGAATCTTTTTAGTAATTAAATTTAGTCGAAGAGGAGATAGAAGTGTAGAAAGTTTAGCACGTTCTGGGATAAGTTCAGCATGTGTTTTGGTCAGAAAATAGCAGCTTGTGCTGTCAGCTGCACAACAATCTATATAGGATATTATTGATGACGATAAATTTTTCGATATCGCACATGTAGTAACATTTGTGTTATATATATATATTATACAAAATTTGTTCCGGAAAAATTTACTGTTTAGAATTTTCTTTATTATCGAAGCTGATTAACTAATAATTCATCATTCTAACAATTTCTCGCTCTGATAATTAAATATTCAGATCACACTGATTGACCGGAAAGATGTTCCATCATCATTAAATCGATAACTTATTATTAAACGAATCTCTTTTTTTAAAAAAATTACGCCATAAAAACAGCGTTTATAATTACAATAAACTTCCCTATAACGCGAATTCGTATAACGCCACGAAAAAAAAAAAATTGCGATTAATACTTATACAACGCTATAAACGGAATCATTTAACGCGTAGGATACATTTTTAACGTTACTTACCCGTTACTTATAATATCTGTTGATTGTAATAAAACCAAACGGATGTTTTATTTCATTTCCATGACAACTTTAATAACTTTTTTTTCCGTCGGGTTATACGAATCCAGGTTTTCGAAGTCCGTGTTTTACAGAATCTACTTGTATATAATATTTTTAAAAATTTAATCACCTGCATTCAGTTATGTTTTTTTTTCCCTCTACTAAAAAATAAGAGAAAAACATAAGTGAATAAAATAATAATAAAATAAGTGAATTAAGTAATGAAATTAATGCACATGATATCTCATTAGCAATATGCGATCAGTGCTGAAACCAAAGATCTAAATACTCTCGTATAATGCGATTTCCTATAATGCGGAACGTATCCCCCGCGTTGTACGGGAGTCCATTGCTCATTACACATCACATTTGCTCATTAGCAATATGCGATCAGTGCTGAAACCAACGATCTAAATACTCTCGTATAATGCGTCCCCCGCGTTGTACGGGAGTCCGCTGTAATAGCGCTCATTTTTGAATATTATAAGAAGTTATTATTACCAATTTTTGGTTTCTGTGGCATAATTTTACGTTCTGACGAATTCTAGAATGGAGGATTATTATGGTAATGGTAACTGTTTATAATCTTTCCACGCAATTATTGTAAAGTGGCACTCTAACAGAAAACAAGATTTGAAGAAGCACTGTACATTAGAAGCACTGAACTTGGTTGGGAAATACTATCCTCTGATAGATGCTATACAGACCCTTTAGAGCCTTTTGATTAGATTATCTTCCCTATACAATACAGGGAATCAGATCTTCACCGAGAGAATTTGCGTTATAAGAGAATCGTACAAAAATAGAACTTTTATTATTGCATTTTGTAAGTATGCAATATACAGTGGATTCCCGTACAACGCGCGGATACGTTCCGCGTTATAGGGAATCGCATAATACGAGAAACGCATTATCAGACCGATTTCATGCAAATTTTAAACTTGTCTCAGAGTTCCAGCACCGATCGCATGTCGCTAACGAGATGTACGCTTTGGATGCGCGTTAATTTCAAACAAGCTTCCCTCAATGTTAGAAAAACCAAACCATCCGTAGCATCCCATCAACATGGCGGACGCGAACGTAATTTCGACAACATAGCAAATTGATTTGGTTTTGGTGGCCAGACGTATTCCATTTATGTTAACAAGTGTGATGAACAGCTTCTAATAATTAATAAAAGGCATGTAGTACCTTAATATCGAATATTATTATACCACGTGACTCCCAACTTCGGCTGCTACGCTTTGGCTGAAACTGACCATTAGATAGAGCGATCCAATGTTTTCAAATACGATTTTATTGCTGCACAGTATTAATTAACTCGTTTTAAAAAAATATTTCTTTTTAATAAAGGAAAAAAGAACAAAAACAGAATACAGGTAACTAAATTAAAAATATATATATTATATACGAGTAGATCCAGTATAACGCTGATTCCAAAAGCGGGGATTCGTATAAACCGACAGAAAAGTTGTCAAAATTGTCATGGAAACGAAATATAACGTCGTTTAGTTTTATTACAATCAATGGATATTATAACGGGTAAGTAGCGTTAAGAATTTATCCTACGCGTTATACGAGACTGTTTATAGCGTTGTACGAGTACTAATCTCGATTTTTTCGTCGCGTTATGCGGGAGTTTACTGCAATAGGTTCTTTATAGAATTTCTTCTCTAAGGTAATTTAAATCTCTCAGATGATATCTGATACGTTCCTACACTCGTTTTTACATTTAAAGTGCTTATCGTATAACGAAGTTCTAAAGGAGCGTAATATCTGGAAAAACATCCTATCAGAGAACGTAAAAAGAACGACATTTAGGTCTTTTTGATGCGATATAGCGATCCCGACGTATAACATTACGCTTCTTCAGATCCGAATTGATGCGCGTGTTCGGGAGAACCACGCTAGAAGGAACGTAACATCAACATCTCTACAATCGAATGTCAATATAACGCGAGACAGCATCACTTCACCAGCAACGTGCGATGTCAAAAATCTATTACGAAATCGTGTTCGAAATAGTAAAAAAATGTCATAAAATATACAAAAAATGATCGCAGATTAAAAGAATGAATTAAAATATTTTTATCACGATAACGTATATTTTTACGCGCTAACCGAATTATTCCAAATAAAAAAGATATAATTTATTATACTTCTAAAAATTTAATTTTATGGTTTTATAAATAGCAATAATACCAGGAGATTTAATATTGAGGAAAATATGTCATCGTCAATAATCTTCAGGAAAGACCAGTCAGCAACTGACATGACAAGCTGCCCTTCTGTAGCCAGTTGCCTTATATCCAGTTTCTTCGGGCGATTCTCTAAACATTCTAGTTGATATACTATATATATATATATTGAAGAAAGTTTTATTTTTTAAAAAAACGTTATTAAAAATAATCGCTAAAGGAAATAAACGGAATTTTTTATATTTTCTCTCCTCTATCAACCGATCAAAGTCTAAAATTTTCCATTTTAAAGATGCAGAAGTTCATTTTAAGCCATGCAGAGTAGTGGTTCGCAAGAAATTTTCGGGGATGCACGTTATTTTGCTTACAATGATTGATATATATATATATATCTGGTATATGGATTGCGTGTTGCTGCTGTTATTTACTGATAAAAGGGGCTGCGTGCCATTTTTCTTTACTAGTAAAAGGACGAGCGATTAAAAAAGTTTGGTGACCAGCGTTATAGAGAGTGATATATGTTGTAGTAAAATGAGAGAAAATTAGTCGTCAGGATTATCGAATGTAGGGATTAAAGGACAAAATACGCTACGCTCGCCTATATTACGCTGTTTTTTTAATAAATAAATAAACAGAATAGGTTATTTTATTCACTATAAAACATTCTTTTATGCATAAATAGACAGTACTTTACGAAAAATAAACTTTACTGCTACTGATAGACTTGTATGGTAAACGTATAATAAATTATACGTTTAGAAGAATGAAAGCTGCTGTCGCTTTGAGGTGCTATCAAAAAAGTCTAATCTCTTCAAATCTTTAAAAAAAAATATTTAGTCAGATAAAACGGTATCCGGATTAAGGACGTTCGGATTTAAGACGTTTTACTGTATATATGTCTAAACAGAAATTTATTTTTATTAACTAATAAAATTAAGATTACAAAAAAAAATATCTGAGAGATCTTTTTTTTTTTTTTTTTAACAATAATTCAGAAGAATAAAATAGTATTTTTGACAAGATTCTAACTGATGCATGAAGTGAAAATTCGTAATTAGATAAAAATCGCGCCTGCAGATAACATATGATGCGTGAAATTTTGTTCTGTACCTCATCCGAAGAAGTGCACCAACACAAACTGTTAAGTGGAGACCTTTCAAAAGGAATTTTTCTATAATATATTTTACAACACGTTCTGATTAACTTCTAAAAATTTATTAGGTTTATAACTATTTTTAGTATTTTTTATATATATATTGTAATTTTTATAATTTTTTTTCTTCTGTGGAAGCGAGCGAAAAACGTGTGTTTTTGTTATTGATCATTTTTTTGAAAGACTCGTAAACTACATTATTACGTGAGAATATCTTCATTCTTTAGGTTCAAATGTAGTTTTAATCGACTTTTTTGATGCATTTGGATATTTTATATAATTCCACAGGATTCTAAAATTACGGGATTAAGTTTATGTTTATCTATTTTTGCTTTAATTCCCACACGAGAATCGGCAGATAGAACAGACAGTTATCATTTAATTATACGATGTTGACGTGAATTAAGTTACAGTTCAAGTCGCCGTAATACTTCACACTCATCGATTTTTACAGTTTTTTTTTTTTTTTTTTACTTTCTTCTACAAGGTTTCACTGGATTTTTTTTTTTTATTTATTTTTTAACGTACAATGGATGCTCTAAAAATAAATATTGCGAATGTTTAATTAACGAAAAATTAAAAATGTGTATATATATATATATATAAATTATTTTTGTATCCACTGTAGCGATCGATGCGTGACCCAACTCGAAGTAACCAGAGCAAAGTTTAATTATCATCAACAATTATTTTTATTTTTTTTGAATTGTTTAATAATTATTAATCCATTTTACGCATACGACGATAAACAAAACTTTAAAGTAGAATTAAAATCTAGATATTTCAAATTATAAAAATCGATTCGCACTACGTCGAAAGACTAATTAGATCAAAGGGAACAAGAAAGCCAATTAATAGATTGGAGTTGACCGTATATATAACGAGAATTCAAAGTGATTTAGACAAAAGAATAAAACTGAAAGAGAAGACGAAGATTAAATGATGTGTGTGTGTGCTATCGAAACTTTAGAAACTGTAGAGCACTTACGAGTCTTTCGTTATACCTTTATTAATTTTCGAAAACACTCCTTTTACGTGAAGAGAAATATACATATATGTATGCGATGTTTACCATTTTTCGTGTCGAAGAAATTTCCATTCCTTTTTTTAAAACCGGCATTTTTGTATAAAAAGGAAGAAAATTGAGATGTATGCACTACAATAGTCGCTGTAGTTGAATTCTATCTGGAATATATATAACTTATATATAATACACTACAAAAAAATCGTAAAAAACTTCCTTTTTTACTCGAAGGATTAGAAGATTCGCGTTTAGAAAAAAATATAACATTTTAATAAAAAATTTTTTTTTTTCAGCTGTTTATACTTTTAACAGATAAGATCGATTTTACTGTAAGTCACTTTCGCGCATTTGCATTTCGCATATCCTTAAAACAAGAAGTAGTTTTTCTATATAAAAAAAAAAATTATATCTGAGATGCGAACTTTGGCACTCGAACGCAGATCAGCTGCCAAAAAGTTTTTGAAAAGAAATTCTGCCTAAAAGAGCTGCACGCATTAATATTCTCACATATATAAAGATAAGTCGACGTCAGGAGATAAGATTCAGTATATTATGTGCTCTACATTCTTTATCAGAAAGGACGGCGTGATCTCATAACTGTTTTCTATGCGAGACGAGGATGATGTAGAAAGTTCTTATACATTCTTCTCTAATTTTTGCAGCTTTTCTTGGAATCTCGAATGATGCGAGTAGAGAGGGAAAGCATTCGCAAAATTTAAAATTCAATTCCGTGAAGGTTTATAAGAAAATTTTTATATTTATTTATTTTTTTTTTGTGTGTGTATGCCGTTTTAAATATTATTCTTACAGAACAGTTTCAGTACCGTAAACTATTATTTGTTATTAAGTTAAATATCTGTTAGTATAGAATATTTTTATTTTATTATATGACACGAGTAATGCTGAAAGTCTGCATTAGTTTTTATTCCTCAGTAATTGTTCTCTTAGATCATTTTTAGACGTGAACAAAACCGTTGTACTCGTACAAAATTCTAAAGTTATAATGTTTTTGTTCCTAATCTATGGATAATGGTTTCTTGGTGAGTTAATGTGGTAGTTTGATATAAAATGGACTTTATATCAAACTATCCAACTTCGGATTTTTTTTTTCCTTTCTTACAACTGATTAGTTTGCGAGTATTATTAGCGTTATAAATTATTTATAGAAAGTGCAAAAGGTAGAATTTTTAACGTGATTTTACTAATGGAAAATTCTCGTATTTTATGAATATAATAAAATTGTCTTTGTTAGGAACAATTAAATATTTTTATAGTAAAATCTTTCCTCGGATGTACGTATAACACTAGAAGTAAGACGAGTTAATTTTCTCTCACACACGCATAGAAAAAAGTGAAGCAAAGTAGAGGTAGACAAAGATGGGGCCCCTTAATGTTAAAATGAAAGTGGAGAACGAAAAGAGGAAAGGCAAAATCCCATTGAAGACAAGTTTCATCTCACAGCATCCGTAATGTATCAAGGGATGCGGAGAGATTAGGAAGATGGAGAGGAGATGCGAATGATGTTGGCAAAAGGAAGGATGTCAGATCAAAATCAGTTGATAAGAAACGAGATACTTTATTACCGCGAATGCGTAATTATGATCGGAAATGTTTAATCTTCATTTTACATATTACTCGTTATACAAGTCGCGATAATTTTCAAGTTTATTAACGTCCCGAAACGATTATCATCTTTAACCTAATTATTTTAAAGAGTTAAAAACGCAAAATTATAGCTAAGAACATAATAAACACACACACGAATTACTAGCAGTTTAATTACAGGAAATCGAGGAAAGTATACTGTTTCACAATAACTTTAAAACCTGTCAGAGATTTCACTCTTTAATAATTCTGTCAGGAAATTAAATTACGCGAATTAATGTTTAATTCCGAAAGAAAGTTTAACAGAAATCAGCGTAATGGTGTTGCAAAATTTCGAGAAAGATTCGAGAGAGAGAGAGAGAGAGAGAGAGAAAGAGGCTTTAGAGATGGATTGGGTGGAGATAGCAATTTCTGAGATAACGAAACATTCTTTTCGCTAAGTAATTTTCTAAATGTTTCTTATTTATTGATTTATGACGCTATTAAAATATTTATCCACTTATATGATTTATATCACAGTAATAAAAACGGACAAAGAACGTTTATTGTCGATGTAGATGAAAATAGTTAGCATGATAAATGTCCTCGGAAGAAAACATCTCGCATGAAAAACACACGAAACACAATAAGGGATGGAATTTCCAAAAAAATAAAGAACAAGCCCAATAACGATAGATCAAGCACTAAACAGAAACAAAGAAATAACGAGTAAGATTGAAAAGAATCAATTTTTTTTTCTTTTTTTAAAGAAAAGTATGATTGATAGACAGAATACCCAATTTTAGATAGAGTCAGTGGGATTGGGAGAAGTGAAAGTTCTTCGTAAGAAAGAAAAAAAAAAGCACAAAAAGAAAAAAGGATCTCGATATTCTTCTATTTTCTTTCTATAAAATCGACTTTCTTCGGTTTGGAAGTAAAATAAAATGGAGGAAGAGAGAGAGAGGAATATTAGACTAATAATTGTTATAAACAACGTTTATTAACCCATAATGGTTCGGCGATAAAAGATGGTAAATCACTTGGAGAATTTGAATTTTAATTAAGTTTCTACGATTTACACGTTTCACTACATAAATGGGATACGTAATGCCCACCATTTACGTTTTAATTGAAGGCATTATCTGCAAAAATCCGTATTTTTCCGTGCTATGCGATTTTTCCTAGATTGAGAAAGCGTTTAACGCAAAGGCGGAAAATTCATTTCGGAATTACGTTTATCCGAATTATTATTACTATACTGTAAAAATTTATGGCTGCGACTCGTCCCGGTTATGGTTTTAATCAAAAAATCCACCGGAGTTTTTGCGTGTTTAACAGTAACGATACTGATAACATTAACATTTAGCAATGGTACTTCGATGGCATTTCATACTTACCTCATAGAATCGTCATAGAACAGTTTTTGGATGGATGATGATAGCACAGAATAGTAGAAACGCATTTTCCACTTGTCAAAATACTGGAGAGATATAGTATGTTGTGGTAATGTTCCACTTATCAAAATGAAAGAGAGATATGGTCTATGTGGGACTAGTTCACTTGTCAAAAATATTAAAGGATGATACCGCACTTGTCAAAATAGCTAGAACCAGAGAGGGATGCGGTTGTTGGAGAAAATAATTTAAAAAAAAGAAAATTTCGATAGAACCGATAAAAAAAAAAAAAAAAAATTGGAGGACTTAAATGCCACCAAATTAACGCACAGTTTTCCACCACTTTATTTTTATCAATTCGGCTAGGAAAAATATACAAAAGCAAAGTTTGTAGATATCGATTCGACCATCAGGTCATAATTGCTGTCATAAAAGTGAAACTACCATCCAAGCAAGATTGCCAGATGTCGTATTATAGATATAAAACATCCCAACTTATGAAACAAGAGAACTAATAAAGGGTGCGAGATTTATAAGTGTATACTGTGTCGTATATCACGACGAGAAACTAGAAAACGACAGGAAGATATTTAAAAGTATATTAGGAAAAAATATATAGGAGGAAAAAAAAAGAAAAAACGTAACTAAAGTTAGTAAATCTATAAAAAAAAGTTAGTTGTTTTTTTCTTCTTCTTTTTTTTTAACGTGGAAATTAATAATTAAAACTAAGGCGCAGCTTAGAGAAGTTATTTGCTGTATCTATCACGACGAATGGCGGATATTTTTCGATGGAAAAAGTTCTGCTGGTTTATAGTAACATTTCAGCATTGATCTCTTACTGTCAAGGGAGATCAATGGCCCTGTGCAGCGATTGATGTATTTTCTTACATCGTTTCTTTTATTTAGGAAAAGATTTGTTGAAAAAGTTGGAAATTTCAGTGAGTTCCACACATATATATATATATATTTACACGTTTTTTTTCTAAAAGATATCTTGTCTAGAGATTGGCGGAGCATGCTTTATTATCATAAATTCCCAATCATAGTAGAGCTTCTCTCTTGTACATTCTCTAGTGGATCTAGTTGAAGTACATGTATGAAAAATCGGTATTAGAATGTAACCACCCGAGAGTCGGTGAGAAACCTCAAAAATATATATTTAGAAAGCACGCTTCTTTAGAAAACACACGCAGGAACCAAACCTTCACCTAGAGATATAACAAAAAAAATAAGAGTAAAAAAAAAAGGTAAGAGAGAATTGCCAAATTCTGACTCTTACACAAGGAAATCGATTTTTTTTTAAATTTTATTTATCGAAATTTATATTTAAATATAATTTTCGTGTATAGATATATTATTTCCCCCCTTTTTTTTTGTTAAACATACTGTGATCGTTATTTAACCATTCAGATTTATGAATGCCTCCAGGGAGAAAACTTTAAAAGAAAACTACCAAACTCTTTCACAGAAGTATCTTAATTAGCAATTAGCATAATGACATTAAAGATACAATATTAAAAATTTCTTTTCGGTACATTAATCTGTAGAAATCTCATCTCGCCAACATCTTTTAATTTTATTCCTAAAACGAACTTAATTAAAGGAGATGATGTTGGCATTTTGCTTTTTCTAAGAACTGAATAATTAAGATCAACTAAAATAAAAATAAAGGATGTATATATATATATACATATGTTCATAAAATTCGTCGAGAGTAGTAGTTGTAGTAGTAGTAGTGTTGCGTTAGTTAAAAATTCTTCAAACATAACAATAAAAATTAATTCAACTTTTTTGTTAAAAAAAAAAGGATTTGCAATCGCGTCATTTTGTAATAAGATGGTTTCAGAGCAACAGCAATTATGCTTTTTTTTATTTTGTTGCTGCGTTACATAATGGAAGAATGCGTCTACGTGTTATGAATTTTTATGCCATATTTGATATTCTCTATTCCATCACAATTAGCAAAAATTATTCCCGGCTTAATAAAAATACATATATTCTCATTACCGATACCGATTATTATCTAATTTTATGTTCTAATCGGAATAATATATTCATCTTGTTATTCCCGTGCACTGAATTTTTATATTACAGGAAGTTTTCTGGAATATAATTTCGAGAAATTTTCTAGAATATAAAAATTTACAAAAAAAAAATAATAATTTTGATCTAAAATTACGTTTTCTAAACAGTTTAAATAGTTACATTTTAATACGGGGTTTCAGATATTCTATAGATAAAATTCTAGAATATCTCTTAATTCTA
>WUQG02199533.1:0-21964 GCA_011317285.2 Androctonus mauritanicus
TGTCTTCGACATCAGTGCGAAGATGGTTTCGTATGCAACCGAACGAATTCTTTCATAAGGGCATCGAAGATCTTATCCAATGGTGGGACCGCTGTATCCAACGCCTCAGTGATTACCTAGAAAAATAGAAAACATATTGCTGGTTCACAAAACATTTTTTTTCTCTTCATTCATTCCTGTAAATTTTGAAAATAAAAATTACTGGCAAAGACTTTTCGACTCCTCCTCGTATACAAACTGTAGAGATTTTTCCAGAATGTTGGCGAAATGTTAACCACGATTCCCATGTTTTTTTTTTTTTTTCTTTATCTCAAGGGAATCGCGTATCCAGCCATGTACACGTTATTTTCTCGCTGGTCTCCTGTAGAAGAACGTAGTACCCTTGTTGCTTATTGCTGGACCGGAAACAATATAGGAACCATCGTAGCCATGACATCGACAGGATACTTATGCGAATACGGTTTTGGAGGAGGATGGCCATCAGCGTTTTATGTTTTTGGTAAAAACTTCACGATCCTTATCTTAAACATGCTCAGTAAGCTCAGATGATAACCTTTATCTCATTTTAGGTTCATTTGGATGTGTTATGTTCTTTATCCTTTTAACACTCTTATATGAGAGACCCGAAGAGCATCCTCGAATCTCTAATAAAGAATTACTGTATATCCAACAAGATCAAATCAATCTATCGGCTCAACAAGTATAATATGTTTTAAGAAAATAAATATTTCTATTTTTCAACCGTAGAATTTAACGATTTAAGCCATGTTTTCAGAAAAATAAAATTCCCTGGAAAGGTATTATTACTTCGGGAGCAGTTTGGTCTCTAGCCAGTGGTAGATTTGCATCCGGTTGGGTGTTCTTCACGCTTCTTACTAAGTTACCCGCTTATATCGAATCCGTTCTGCACTTTCCCATTCAAAAGGTGTGTAGAAATTATTAAAAAAATTCGTTATAAACTTAGAAACAAATTTACTTATCCGATTGTGTTTCAGAACGGATGGATGAATGCACTTTTTCACCTCCTCGTTGCTGTATCTACTCTCTTAAGTGGTTACATTGCCGATTTCATCAGAAAAAGAAATTTTTGCAGTTTGACAATTTTGAGAAAAATTTTTGCGTCTGGAGGTAAGCCACTTATGCTAATATTATCACATTTTGACATTAATTATTGTAAAAAAATACGTTTGAACAAATCTACAGCTCGTATGATCGCTGTTGTTTGCCTATTGATCATAACTCAGATTGGATGCAACAAATCCTTATCCATTCTCCTCTTAGCTATTGCCATGTTTTCTTTCGGATTAAACGCAGGAGGAGATATTCCCATCGTCATGGACATGGCTAACAACTACGCAGGTATATATATATGATCCTATAACAAATTTATGCATCAAGAATCAACACTAATTGGAATTTATTTTATTATATTTTTTTTTTTTTTCAGGTGTTCTGTTCGGTTTAATAAACGGTTTCGCTTGTTTAGCAGGAGTTTTGTCGCCTTTGATTGCAGGATTAATACTGGATGAAAATGTAATTTCAACGCTTATTTTTTTATATATAAATATTAAAATCATAATAACAACTTATTTGTTCTAGGAGGGAAGTTTGGAACAATGGAATATCGTCTTTTATTCATCTATAGCATTAGGCATAGCAGGAACTTTGATTTTCCTTTCAATGGGTTCTGCCGAAGTTCAGCCTTGGGCTAGAAAACATACTGAAGAGAATAGAGTAAAAAAAGGAGAAAAAGAAGAATCTATTACCAGTGCAACGTTATGATAATTGCTTTAGAAACGAAGCGATAATGTAAAATCAATGTATTATAGATATTAGTTATTAAATGGTTGAATTATTCGTAAATCTATATTTAATTTTAAAATATTGAATAAAATGGCCTGATTTTAATAATTAAATTATAACACTTATTTATTTAAGATAAAATTTATAATGTCCCAAGATTTATTATCTATATATCAACTTACCGAATTTTGTTTTAATATACTATATTCCCTTAAAGATTACCATATTCTTATCCGTTCAGCTGTATATCCCCATTAATAACTTTTGAACAATGAGTAGATTTTTCATGAAACTTAGTAATAATGTTCTACCATTAAGAGTAACTTCAAAGCCGCCCTCTATCTTCAACCATTTAAAAATGGCACATGTTCAAACCATGGTTCAACCTTTTGAGATACTCTCTTAATATATCTTGAACTATTCATTGATTTTTATGAAATTTGGCAACATAATTATGCAACTGATGATGATCTTGACGATACATTAATTATTCCTTTAACTGCATTCATTTAAAAATAAACCAAACTTTCAAAGTTTTTCCTAATTAATTTAAACTGTTTTGATAAATTTTATAAATTTCTATCAGATGATTTGAACTGAGTTTAATTAAACTTTGTGGCATAAACTGTTTAAAAATGCGGATGATCATTTTTCTAGGTTTCTCTGTAATAATTACACTGAAACTATTTAATACATTTTATATTTAAAATATAGATTATGCCCATTGAAGATGATTTTGGTGAAATACTTTAATTTTCGCATCTGCAATCATTCTAAAATAAACATCACGTTCGGCAATTAGTTCTTTCTGAACTGTTTATTTTGATCTTGTATAGACATTTCATTCTTGTGTTGTATTCCGTTTTCATTGTGTTTTCATTTTTATTGTCCTTTCATTCTTGTTTGTGTTGCGTTTCATTTTTAAATTTTTCCATTTATTCGTGTGTTAAGAATGGAAAATTTTAAAAATGAAACTCATATTCTTTCATTCTTGTTCTTTCATTCTTGCTTTGTGCTGCATTTCAGTTTGAGTTTTCATTTTCATATTATATTCTTTTGATAATTTTTCTTATTGATTTTCTTTTTTTCTTTTTATAATGAATAAAACTAGAGAATTATAATTTGCTTAGTATTTTCAAGCTATAGTTTCTCGGTAAACGTAAGATTTCTTTGGTTTGAAAATAAGCAATAATTTGTAAAAATAATTATACTTACAAATCAATGAATGCATTCTGCATTGATTTAGCACTGAGCATATATGATTTTATTCGTCTACATTCGTATACTTCGACAATATCGAGTGGATTCTTTCTCAGTGCGGATGATGTCAGCCATTGTTCCAAGAAAAGGCGGGAAATGTCACGTGATTAAAGATGATTGGCATAGACGTCATTTTTTGACGTAGACTATGTCAAAAAATATATCATCTGGTTCCAATTATATCATCCTCCCCTTATTCATATTCCTCTAGGATATATGTAGTAAATGCATTTTTAACGTATGTTTATTTAAATGCTTATTTCATGCATAAACACTAATAAACTGAAACAACAAATAATAAATTTAATTAATGGTGTCCATTATTCATTAGTTTAATCGACTATCTTATAAAATAATGATAACTGTAAAACCTTTCTAAATTGGATACCTGAGGTTCCAATGAATTAGTCCAATTTACAGGACTGCCCAATATATAAGGTGAATTAAAAACTTTCAACCCGAAATATTATATATGAAAATTACGATTTTTATATGTAAATTAAAAATATTTTATTGTTCTTTAAACCTAATTAACCAATAAATAATTATGTATTCTAATTCCATATTACAAAGAAAATTCACTTTTGTAATAATTGTAATTTTTCTTCTAGATTTTCTCCAATTAGGTTGAATCATTGTATATTTTATGCTTGTCTGAAATATGCCACACACTTTGAACTAATCTATGAGTGGTTCTAATACAATTAAAAAAATTTTATGACATTTTTTCAGATATTGAGACTAGCTTTCATTCTTGTATTTTATTCAGTAAATGTATCGAGTTGCAAGCATAAGAATTTATTATTTTAGTTAAATCAGAGAGGAGTTACGTAATGTGAACAATACAAGGGTAATATGAAATCAGGATCAGGTTATCTTGGGAGTAATATGAAATCGATTTCAGATTATCGAGAGGTAAGTTGAAAACGGAATAGCTTGGAGTCTTTATACCGGGTTTCTACACCACTAATTCATCTATATCAGTGATTCCCAACCTATGGTACATATACCCCTAGGGATACGCGGTGGAGGGGTTGGGATATGCGAAAATAATATTAGTAATGATGGAAAATACCAAAAAAGAAATTAAAATAAAAAAAACAAAACCAAATGTTGAATTAACTTAAAAAAATTGAAATAATTTTTTAAATGTAAAATAAAAATAAAAGCTAACAAATATCATTAGGTTAGTTTGAGCCGTTTGATTATTTAGCTAATCCTAAAAAAATTTGAAAAAATCTTTTTTGAGGGATATATGAGAGGGATGGGAATGAAAAGAAGCAATACTCATAAATGGGAACCCTAATCAAGGGGTTCGCGAAAGAAAAAACGTTGGGAACCGCTGATCTTTTCTACATAGGCTAGTTTTACATCTGCCAGTTCTATACCAGAAAATGAATGTTTATCGGTCATAAATTAAACAACACTAAATATCAGTTCAAATAACCATTTGGCTGATAACTTATTTGTTTATTATTTAATATACATTTATATAAAAAAAAATTAATATTGCAACTTAATCCATATATCTTACCTACAGTAATCAAATAAAAAACAATTGTTTAAAGAAAATTTTAATATTTTTAATAATTTTATAGATATTGAAAATAATGCATATATGTGCATAGAATAAAAACTAAATTTATATATATATATATATATAATTTATAAAAATATTGTTTAACATGATATTTATTGAATCATTTGAAGCCACGTAAATAATTAAGAGATCTTTATTTCTGTACTGTATTTTGAAACAGTTCTCAAAATATTCTTATCAGCGTCACAGTATTTTTTAACCTCAATAATGGAAGATATTCGGCAATAAGCTGTTCATATTAAATATCCTATCCTTTCTATATTTTTCATAATCTACTTATGTTAACTTCATATAATAGGATGATGCATAGATGGCAAGATATTATCGACGGGTTGTTTCTGTTTGGTTATTGATGCAATCTTTTCCACTTATTGTTCGCTAAAATAAATTCCATATTGGCGAAGGAAACAAAAGAGGTCGTCTTCCATTTCCCACTTTGCTATATAACAAACAGAGTCGGTATATACAAATAAAATTACATTATAATATATAAAGTTTGATCATATTATAATATACCTCATTTGATCAAAAAATTACGTACTGTTTAGAAAACAGTGACGTAGATATGGTCGATATAGATACAGGTGGAAATGAACCAGTGGCGTAGAATGATCCCATTCCATTATTTCAGTGAGGCTGAACTATTAATATTGCTAGAAGCGTTTACATGACTGCCAAATAACTTTTATATTCAATACAGTGTATATAGATATGTGTGTATTTATCAAAATAATGTAGTATTTTTGCAATTAAATACCAAAATATGGTAAAATTTATATATAAGCTTAATAAAAATTATAACAATATTAAATGCTAAAAACAAGAAATGAGTGCATCATTGTAATCCTTCGTCTATTAGACAGTCGTACAGTATATAGTGCTATATAAATTTTTAAGATAAGATTTTTAGGAAATTCTTTTATATTCAATGGCCAATGATGAACGTGCTATCACATTATAATGAATCATTCCGCATTAATTAAATTCTTAAACATAATTTATATAAACTGTACTATAGTCAATTCTGTACTAAAAATTTTTAATTGTATTAAAACCACTCCTAGGCTAGTTCAAGGTGCATAACATATTTCAGACAAGCGTAACGATTCAACTTAATTGGAGAAATATAGAAGAAAAAAAAATTATAATTATTACAAGAGTGAATTTTCTTTGTAATATAAAATAAAAATATATATTTATTTATTGGTTAGTGAATACAGCGAAGTCGCGCTATGCGAGATATTACTGTATCTTCACTTTTTAACTATACGTAAATTTATATAAAGATTACACGGTAACAATTACCATACAGTTCTTATCTGCGTTATAAGTACCATAATCACGTGATGAGCTCTCAAGGCTATTTTTATTATAAATTTTTCACTAGTGAAAGTTTCTTCTGATATTTATAGCAATATTTTAAAAGAGATTAATGAACGAAAAACATCTTATTATTCCTTGGTGATGCACTCCTTCGTCTTTGAATTCTTTTATATTTTTTATTATTGGTTATTTGATTATTTTTTTTATATTATTTTTTTTTATATCCATCAAATTTCTTTTTAATTCTCAACAGATTCGTTTGTATTATATTAACAAAACACATTTGCATTAAATTAAAATTCGTCATGTTTGCCTTATGTTTAGATGTGATGTCTTTTCACGTACAGATATGTCTTTAAATAAATTTTCTGCAAGAGTGATAGATATGGCAAAACTTTTAAGACTTAAGAGGTAGATTTAATCTTCCAATATATTTTATAATGGTTTAATTTGCGAAAAATTAGAAGAAAGTTGTAGTTTTGAATTATCTGTGTATCAACGTCATTGTCTATGAAGAAAGTGATTAAGAGTAACTGACTGATAGAAGAAAGCAAATTAATTTGGAGTAAAACCATGTTGAAACTATCAAATTAAATATGTAAAGCCAGGTGATTTAACTTCCAAAAACTCTTTTATTTATTATACAGTTCATGTTCCAAACAATACCAGCTATATCCAGCTACAGCAAGTCGCACTGCTATAAATACTCGTAAGATAACTTCCGAAGGCTCTCATAAATCATTAACAATGAGTTGTTAATAAATAACAAAACGATGATAATCTAATTAGCTGTCTTTTCGCAACTTTAAACGATAATTTTTTCTACACACTAGAATATACTAAAACATCCAAGATTCTTAAAAAATAATATATAAACAATCCATCAATTTATCTTAAGAGATATAAAAAGTGATTATATAAACGCGTGACATTTAAAACACGCAATGTTAAAACTATCAAATTAAATATATAAAGTCAAAAGAAATATTTATTATCCAAAAGATAATTTAGTCATAATACAGCTTTTTGAAAAAATAATAATATAAAATTTAATCATGTGTGTTGTATATAAAGCACTAACGCCGTGAGAACAAAAATCACCACGAAAATGACACTGGAAGGTAAATTTTCTTTTTATATAATCTATATAGTTTGTGTTACGTTTTTTGCATATATTATACCCAATATTTTCAGATGTCTTTCCTGCTAGATACATCCTTACCTTGTTATCATTCTTCACCATGTGTTTTCAGTATGCTCACAGGGTCATACTGAGTATAAGCATAGTTGCAATGGTTAACAGCACTAATCAAAATGTAACAAACGATACAGACGAAGATATCGAGTATATCTATGAAGTGAGTAAGAATTTATATTTCCATACTTGTTACTATGCTTAATTTTGCATTTATTACAGAGTAAAAGGTACGACTGGTCACAAACTACTCAAGGGATTATGTTGACTGGATTCTTTTATGGATTTCTATTTGGGCAATTGAATGCAGGTTGGGTTAT
This sequence comes from Androctonus mauritanicus, assembly GCA_011317285.2. Classification (NCBI taxonomy): domain Eukaryota; kingdom Metazoa; phylum Arthropoda; class Arachnida; order Scorpiones; family Buthidae; genus Androctonus; species Androctonus mauritanicus. The sequence continues at coordinate 7,502 of WUQG02199533.1, forward strand.
CAGCAAAATCGGAGCTAAAGTCATATACGTGAGTTGCACTGCTATCTGCTCCTTATCGGTTTTCGTCATCCCTCTGATCACCGATTTTGGTTGGGAAACTGTGGTCGTTGCTAGGGTATTTACAGGACTATCACAGGTTAAATACATTTCTTATTTTAAAATAAAAAATTATGTTTTTTTAAACAATTATGTTTAAACAGGGATTATCGTTTCCTGCTATGTATAGTCTGATAGGCAAGTGGGCTCCTTTGAAAGAAAGGAGCACATTATTATCCATATCTGTATCTGGTAACAGTATAGGAACTGTGATATCCATGATGTTGGGAGGATATTTATGCGAATATGGATTTTTAGGAGGATGGCCATCCGCATTTTATGTATTTGGTAAGTTAATTTTAATTAATTTTAAATGGATTTCATAGTTGCAGTGAATTTTTCAAAACGTTTTATGTTTTTCTGTCTAATATACATTAATTCATAAATAGAATCATCAAAATGATTATTTACTAAGAAGTTACACATTTATTCTGAATTTTATCGCATTCTTGCAGGTCTCATGGGTTTTATTTTAACCATATTGCTGGCAATACTGGTCTACGAGAGTCCAGAAGTTCATCCAAGAATAAGCAAACAGGAATTAATATTTATAATAGAAAATACTCCTAACGTTACTCACAGAGTAAATAGAATTTACATATTTTACAAAAGTTAAATTCATTATTAAAATTTTAAAACCTTTCACAGAAACAGCCTATTCCGTGGAAGAACATGCTGATATCCAAGCCTATATGGACAGTGGCCATTGCAAAATTTTGTTGGGGTTGGGGTTATTATACATTATTAACAAAGTTACCAGTTTACATGGAGACTATAATGTACTACTCAGTAGATAAAGTAATTTTATTACCTTTAGCTTTGATTTTTATACTTAAAGTGTACATTTAAAAATGTTACTATGTGCAGAATGGATTATTGAATGCACTATTCCACGCTGCAGAAGGATTGAGTTATATTAGTTCAGGATTTTTATCCGATTCTTTGCGAAATCGCCAGTGCTTGAAAATAACGGTTATCAGGAAGATATTTGAAGCTGGTGGTAAGTAACTGTTATGGATTTTACTTAAATACTGTATTAGTTTTTCTTAATAATTTATATGTTTTCAGGAATGTTTGGACCAGCACTCTGCCTGGCTGCCATACCATTAATAGGTAAAAATACTACTATGATTATAACAGTGCTAACATTATCTCTAGGATTGTTTGGGATGACAGGAGGTGGAGATTTTCCAATAGTAGTCGACATGGCACCCGGCTTTGCAGGTAAGTTATGAGTTTTATAATTAAAATTACTATAATAACCTTATTTTTATAACTTATTCATCGTTACGTAGGAGTTGTTTACGGTTTTGTTAACTCTGTTGGTTGTTCGTCTGCTCTTTTCTGCCCCTTCGTGGCTGGTTTACTGTTAGAAGAATCTGTAAGTGTTTACTGGCCATTACATTTATTAATATATATATTTTTAACGATTTATTTAAAATTTCAGAAAGGAAGTTTAGAAAGATGGAGTTACGTATTTTATATATCAGCAGGATTTTTTGCTTTTGGTGGTTTATTTTTCTTGTTTATGGCATCTTCGGAAGTGCAACCTTGGGCTATAACAGAGAGCAAAGAATCGACTACAAAAAACAAAAATAATAACAGCAATAGTTTAAGCAACATAAGTGACAAAGTTTAAAACAAAATATATATATATATAAAAATTGTAAATAAAAGTAATCGCATGTGGTTTACATTTTTTATACATATACTAATGTAATTTTGTTTGCAATATAATTTTGTAATTTTATTGTAATGTAATTTTGCCGAATTTTTAATAAATTTGCAAAAAATATATTTATTAATAAAATTTTAATATGCTTTATAAAATATGAAACAATATTTAGTCTTATATACTTTTATTGGTATGATTTCCATTTCATCTTATAACATGAGAGTCGAAAGGAAAAAACAGTTTTACAGGGGCATTTAGCTTCAATGTGAGAAAACAATTTCATAAAAATCTAAAACTAAAATCATAAAAGACTAACTATTATATAGATTTACATAACCATATATGCAGCCCAATATTGTGATGTTGGGATTATATTTATATTCTATAGATAAAATAATTGCGTATCTTCATGTTTGCAAATAATGATTCTTGCTAAACTGTAATGTTAACAAATTTGACTCATTTGTAATTTTTTTGTTATTAAATTATTATCGTATTATCGTTAAATGTTTCTTAGCTATTTATCAATCACAATACTTGATAAAATGATAAAATTTAATAATGAATTAAGCTATTCGATAAAATCTCTAATTCTTAAAAATGCTTCCATGTGTGATAGGCACATATGGAAGCATTTTTAAGAATTTTTCCACTATTTTATCTACAAAATTTTGTGGAAAATTTACATATAATATTTAATAAAAATTGTTATAATAAATCAAAGCGGATCATATTGAGCAATATAATATATATTATAATGATTAATTAAATTTATTTTGCATTTAATTTCTATCTTCAATGCTCTCTTTTGTATGTTATGACAGAAATAATTATTAATAAATACACAGTTATTAATAATACTAGACGGTAAGGTTTTTGTCCTTTCTATGGCTCTCTCCTTAATTGCATCTATCAAGTCTGTTCCCCTCATTCTACATAAACACGTGATATAGACCGTCACAGTAGGTACCTTCCACAAGAAATAATGTCACTATTTGATTATGAGTAGCTGTATACGATGACCAATATTGAACTGGCCTGTATGTAACCATATCGCTCTTTGTAAAACATCTATCCTCAAAGTTTGATAATGAAATGATTAGGAACATTTGTCATATGCTGTCGAGTCATACTTAGATTTATAGAAGTTCTATGTATACAGGAAAGGTCTACCAATCGACAAACGCTTGGCTGGAATTTTGGTTGAATTAATATTAAGGAAAAAAGAAAGAGGTTCTACTGATCTTAATATTGAAAGTAAAATTCAACTGACACTATATAGGCGATGTGTTTATTTCGCAAGAAAGCACCGTTGAAGATAGTACGATCGAAAGCCTTTCACAGATCTCCCTCTCGAATTACATTACGACTCCGAAAGAAAAGCGAGTAAGTCTTGAATTATTTAGACGATATGATTAGGAGAGATGAATATCATACTGAAGTATTTAGAAAAGAAACATATACATCTTTTCTGATTCTTAAATAATCGCCCAATCTATGGTCCTATAAAGTTTCCTCGTTCAGATTTTTTTAGAAGTGGGTGGATACAGACTGTACTTCTTTTCTACAAGAAATTATAGAATTGAATTTCTGAACGAAGCGGAGCAGTATCGATACAATACGGAAATAGTAAGAAGTTGTACGAAAAACCGATGAAAAACGAGCACAGAAGGAAACCAATTTTACAGGTTGATGAAGTGTCTGGCCTGATTATAAAATACCGAAAATTAATTGAGAAAAAACTGGATTTAATATCGTCTTTCCTAAGACGAAAACAGTTTTTAATAAGAATTAGAAACGATAAAAACCAACACCTTCGGATAGGATTGATCTGTTCAACCAGATTCGATATAGGAGCAGCTCTATTTTAGGTGTATGTCGAGAAATTTTGCAACAAGGACCAATAAGTACATGCAATACATCAATAATGAGGTTCTGACGATCGATATATCTAAGAGGACTTACTAATATAAAGTGGACTTATTTTGGGATGAAGCTAAGATTATTAAACCGATTCAGAATTCGAGACAAGGATTAATGTCTGAGGCGGTGGATCATCTTCATTTGGGATCATACCCTTTCAATCTCTCACGGGAAAACAGGACTTAAGCAAGCGCTATTCTTCCTATTGGTGTTGAATTTTCTATTCGAATTCAACGTAACTTCTAATTCCTACTTTTCACAGCCGGAATATTGTATTTTTCGACCCACATGTTATTTAAAACAGGTTATATTTTTAGCAATTCCGACTATGTACATGTGATTTCTATTCTAATTCTGAAATATGATAAAAAATGTTATAAAAGAATATAACCAAAAACTCATGATATCTGCTTAAATTGAACAAGCTCTACTTTACTTTTGTTTTTATTTTAATGCGTTTTATCTGATTATAACTGTTTAAATGTTAACGCTCAATAGTAACGAAATATTTTGTACACTATCCTAACAGGGACGGCCTACATCGCATGCTTATGAAGAACCACACACACGTACACACACACCACGCACCACGCACACACGTTAGATGAACTGAGGAGGGCCATAGACAGCCGAAATGTTATTACCTGGTATTATTAGTAACTTATATATTTATTAATAATAAATTTCATTATTCCTGCATAAAAGTGCATGTTGAATTATTTGTGTTATTTTATGATCAGCGGAACTCGAAAGTTTTAAGCTTGTTATAATAATTTAATGACCGATTTTTTACATTCTTTATCTTAGCAATAAAGAATATAGAAAAATTTGAATGTTAAAGATATACTTTCTAAGTAAAAGAACCGATTAAAAAAGGAAACCGACTGTTAAATAATATAAGCTTAATTAAAAAAAGATCTATTGTCAATGACAACTAAAGCATGACAAAAGAAAAAAAAAAAACAGAAAATATAAGTTGTGCATTTATAGAAAAAAATAACCGTTTTTGACTGCATTATGTTTACATGTAAGTTATATTAAAAAATTATCACTTAAAATTATTTTGCGACAGATTTAATCATCGTTCAATTTTACAAACTACTTATTTCTTCAGAAAAAAAAAAAAAAAAAAACACAATATAAACATAAACTTCAATTCTCATAATATATACACATCATCTGCACGTCATAAATACCCGTCCGTTATTTATATCTTTTTTTGAAAATAAAAAAGAGGACCTTATTTCACAGTGATTTCCACTTCTTCCTTTTCTAAATTCTTCTTTTCCGAATCCGAAGACGAGATTTTAACTTGTGTAGGAGAAGATTCGACTATGGCCCAGGATTGAGGTTCGGCAGATCCCATTAAAATGAACACAATGGCTCCAAAGACATATATACCACACGAAGTATAGAAGACTTTACTCCATTGTTGCATACCACCATGCTGTTTCAAAAACGTAATCACAATTTATATATAGGCCTATATACTTTTAAAATAAAATAAAGATAAAAATTTTACGTTCAGTTAGGTAAAAGAGCAATTATTTATTTTACGTCATATAGAAATAAATATTCAGTAATGCGTGTTATGGTGTGACGTCATTCTGATTGACGTAATGTCAACGAGCAATCGAGATAGTGTACTGTTACGTTTTGTCTGTTTGTGTTGTCCCACCCGATACATCACGAAAATTTGGCATGCAACTAAATTTAAAAACAGAGAAAACTTAATTGAATTTTATTATTACTTACATCAGAATCTAAGAAAATTCCGGCAACTAGAGGTGATAGGAAACCAGTAGCACCTGCCAAACCATTAGCCAAACCAAAAATTGTTCCTATAAAAATAATTTATTTTTTCAAAACTTCAAAATGTTTATCAATATCTATTCTTACAAAGAGCAAACCTGCAAATTCAGGTGCAATATCTACAAACACGGGTATGTCTCCACCTCCTACCATACCATAAAAACCCATAGATAGTACTAGGAACACGACGACAGAAGAACTATCACAGCCCATGGCTGGTATGGCGATAAGACAAATAGCGGGACCCAAAAGAGCTGAAAAAAGACATAATTAAGAAAAATTTCACTGAAACTGATGTGATGACTTATCTATTACTAACCAACTGCTTCGAATAGTTTCCTTATACAAGTAGCGCTGAGGTTGTTCCTTTTCCTCAGCAGATCTGCCGAGTATCCAGATACTAACATGCACAATATTTCAGCCACATATACTAGAGAATTTATGTAACCGTTCTGTGGATAATTTAAATTTTAAAGTAACTACTATATTTTACGAAATGTACTCAAACTTAAGCTTACCTTTTGCATCCGAAAATGAAGCACGTCTGATAAATATGCTGGTAACTTAGTCAAAAACGATGTAAATCCCCACGTTCCTGCAAATTTAGCTATGGTAACTGCCCATACCGCTTTAGAAGTAAAAATCTTTTTCCAAGGAATAGGCCTACTCTGTATAAAAAAAAAAATTTGCCATTTTTATTATGTTCTAGTCTCATTAGTTCTAGCAAATTTACATACCTTTTTGTGCGAAAACTGTGGCAGATTCTGTTGTATGTACAGCAATTCTTTCTTTGATATTCTTGGATGTTCCTCAGGAGTGTTATATACTAATGCAACCCAAAACGTAAACCAAATGCATCCTGCCACACCTAAAACATTTTATTTGCATCAGAAATAGCAAAAAGAAATATTAGTAATTGTTTTTACTAAAAATTCACCATAGACATAAAATGCAGCAGGCCATCCGTCTGCAAATTTTTGTTCGCACAAGAACCCTGTTAAAGACATGGTTATGATAGTACCGACGTGTTGCCCTATGGTGCAGATGGATAATAATCTGCTTCTTTCTTGTGGTGGCGCCCATCGAGAGAACATAGCATACATAGATGCAGAATTAACCCCCTAAGAGATAAAGAATTGATATCAGGGAGAGAATGCAAATTAAATTTGCAAAAAAATAGAACTTACCTGGCCTAGACCTATCAATACTCTGACTATAACCATTGCTGCCATGCCCCATTCTGCAGCTAATGGTGTTGCTAGTGTCAACACGGACGTGCACAATATCCCTGTGCCCAATAACCACTTAGATCCTACTATTTCCGATAACCTTCCTCCAAGTAATGGAGTGCATATGTAACCATAGTAAAATGCACCTAAAATTACTCCTTGTTCGGTTGGAGCCCATAAAAATTTCCCCTAAAATCATATTCGTAGTTGTTATGATGATAAACCTTTTTTGATACCATTAAAGTAACAATTTACCTCATAATGGATGGTTTTGTTTACATGATATTCCATGGGGCACTCATCATCTGTCGTATCGTTCTCGCTAGCTTCTATAGCAGTTGAATTAACCATAGCAACCATAGTAAGGCTGAGGCAAACTCTCTGAGTGTACTGTAAACCCAACCCCAAGAAAGTCAACAGAGTAAGCACATAACGAGCAGGAATCCAATCTGAAAGAATAAGATAAATACTAAAAATGCACACAAAACTATCATTTGTAAAACAAAACTTACAAAAGTCCTTACCAAGTTGTACATTCTGCATGTTGGAGATTCTTCCATCAGATTGAATAATATCGCTAATATTAAAATTTCATTTTTTTTGTAGACACGATCGAATAAACCAGTAATTTGCGCATGGTATTGATCTCATTAACGAATGATAAAATAACAAATCAAGCGCGATTAATCTGCATAATCAATCAAGTGATTCCGCCAGATGCCAACTCGATTTTCGACTCTAAACACGCCGGTGACAGGTTTAGAGTTACAACAAAATGGCGGCTAAGCGATCCAAAAAAAATTTCTTGTTCCACCTGATCAAACCATTCTTTGTTTTTCACTTAGACACACAAGAATAAACTGCATAGGATGCCTAAATAATTATTATTTTAAGCTTTATTTCCTTTACTAGCGTGCTTGATACTTTAAAGCAAGGTTATGCGAATATTTTAATAATTAGGATATACGAATTTTTGAAAATTTTTATTCTTGTTTTCTATATCATGAATTAAATTTTATACGATGCATACAATATTAGGGATGAAAAAAAACGAGAATTGAATTTTAATTACTTAACTCGTAACTGATTGGTATCAAAACCGTATTAATCTGAAATCCGGAAGAAGCTATAATTCAAAAACCGAATTTCGCGTTACAGTTAGCAATTGCAAATCGAATATTTTTGAGTTATAAAAAAGTTTGTCTTTTACTATTTTTATAGCTATTTGCTACCTTTTAATAAATGTAAACTAATAAGTACTTTGACACTAGCAAACAGCAAAGTATACAATTGCACATCAGTTTGCCAGTGCGTAATTGTACACTTGCTGTTGTTTAAACCAACCAAGATATAAATATTTGAATGTCCAAGTAAACATTAATGTGTTTTCCATTTTTCAACAAAAATCCAAGATTCGATTCTTTGCCCATTCTCTATAACTTAACTCTTATCTGGCATATTTTTACATCTTTCAAAAATGTAAATATTTAATTCTTTGTCACTTTTTGTTTTCAAAATAAAAATAAAACTAAAAAGATACGGCATACCTGTTTCATTATAATCCACATAATTGTTATAATCATAACTATTTAATATTCTTTCCAAGTTATCCATATCTATATTATAGAAACTCCTCCACTTCATCTGCAAAGGAAAATTTTTAACAGCTTTGAAAGTCAAAGAAAATCGAAAAGTTGTGCAAAAGATGTCAAAAAATTCTTTTTTCACGTTATTCTATCGTTTTGATTTATGTTAAAAGATAAACATTGATATAACTTCATAATTGTTACCCTAGCATCTTGATAATGATGTATAACTATTTATATAAGGGCTGTGACTGACTCAAGGTTACAGAAAAATTTTAACAAAAATTTTCAGAAATTTTTGTTTAAAATCAAAAGATATTTTGATACTATATTAGAAAAAAAATGCAGTAAATTAATTTTGTTAAACATGTTTGTTAAATTTTGTATTTATAAACAGTACTACTAAAAATAATTTTTTTCTTTGAATTCTGCATTTTGTAAATCTAAAAATCACAATTTTTGTTATAATGAAAAACTATAATAATTAAATATACTCAGAAGCCCTTTAGCAGTCAAAAGATTGCTTCTGAGTATATTTAATTATAATTTTAAGTTATTGTGCAGTCTGTTTTGAACCTTTATTATAACTGAGAAAATATAAAAATAATATAAAGATATAACAAAAAATTATTTTTTTTGGAAAATTTTATTTTTCTTCATATTTGTACATTTTTATGGATTTTTGCTATCAAATAAAGATCTGTTTATGTTTATCAGTATGAAAATAAAACTTCATTTTTGATAAAAAAAACTTCAAAATTCAAAAGTTGATCAAAGTTCAATCATATTTTTTTCTATAAATATCTTGAATATTGCTGTTCAGAATTTCATCATTAAAATAAATATAATCAATTACTGTTCAATAAATGATGTTGCTGAATATAATTCATATTTTTTGATATAGCATGTGATAAAAATAAAATTACAATTATAGTTTATATATAACATGATAAAATACTTTGTTCATAATCTTTTATTGCTATTTGATGCAAACTCTTAACCATGAATATTTATCTTAACTTGAAATATAAAATATAGAATATTTTTTGTTTTTCTTATTCTAGCTGTAAATTTATTTTTGGATGATTAAATGAAAAGAAACTTTTTTCTTTTCATTTAAAAAATTGTCAAAACATGCATGTCTTGATTTGATGCAAAATGTTCTAATGTAAAAATTTGTTGTATTTAATATAATTTTTATTCTTTCTGATAATTTTAATTATTTATTCTGTAAAGTCAAATTGCTAAAAGCTTCTTTTAGTGTACAGAGGGAAAGAAAAATTTTCTTTTGGATAACTTAAAAACATGTTTATTTCAAATTAATCATGTAAGGAAATTTGATTCTTTTATATGAATATGAAAAAATTGTTTCAATCATTCTAATTAGATAGAAAAAAAAAATCTTTTTGTTTAGACTAATTAACAACTATGTATAAAGGAAAAAAAGTTTTATTTTTCTTTCCAACAAGTTAATTCAAAATAAAAATAATAAATTCTTCTCTCTCTAAACTATTAATTAGAGTTAGGTAACCAGTTCAATAGAAATAGTACAAGATTGTTTATAATTCTAGAATTTGATATAATATTCTTGAATATTTTTCTTATTTTAATAAAAAAACAAATTAATTATTATTTATTAGAAATGATTATGCTAATTCTATTATAATTAAAATTTTCGACAAATTATTTTTATCACAATTTATAAATTTTATATTAAAAATGTTTAATCATCATTTATTTTTTTACCAAATTAAGAAAAAAGAATAAAGTATTTTTTAATTAAACTGTTTTATTTGAAAGAAAAAAAAACTTAAAATTTGTTTGAAAATTTATTACTCTATGCAGAGTTCTGATAAGAAACAAATGATGGGCAAATTACCAGAAATATATTATGAAATGTAATGTAATGTTCTATTCTGGTATATCATTGATTTTATTATAATAAGGATCAGAAAATACTATCCTGTATAAGTTCATTGACATTGGATTAGTTATGAACAAGAAATAAAAAATGAATTAATTTAAGCATTGACTCTCTTCTAATAATCTATTATAACACGTCACAGATATTAATGATTACTGTACATCTTTCTTACAGTAAAGTTTAACAAGAATGAAGTATTAATAGGAAATGCTTGTCATGTATTATCATACATGACAAGCATTTCCTATTATAGTTAAGTTATATTGAGAATAGAATTTGTATGATATGATCTATATGTAAAACTGAATATTAGATTTATGACACGAGTCATTACCCTTTTTCATGGATGAATGTCTTCTTCCTGGTTAACTATAGGACATGGTTGAGATGCCATTGACATTGTATGTAAATGATTTTCACCTCATTTTTTATTAAACATCACTATGTAAATTGAATAATAAATAAAATATGAAAAAATAATTAGAAGAAAATTATATATGATCATAAAAAAATGAATAATTTAAAACTAAAACTAATTTTTATTATTAAAATAATAAAAATATGCTTTAAAAGAACAACATTTTATTATCATCTTATATTACAGTGATTAAGTCAGATTTAACATAAGTAATTTCTACATTATTTCCGAATTCATATTTTTTTTAAATTTATAGAATACATAAAATAAATTTAATTAAGCAGACTGTGTTTTCCTTTATTATTTAAATAATAATCTCTAATATTTATGCTTGTTAACAAGAAATGCAAATATTTCTTACATGTTAAAAAATATGTATTTATTTAGATACAGAAAAAATATATTTTATGATGGACATTAGGAATTTTGGAAATAATCCAAGCAATAATTTGGCACATATATGCTTATACAGCAATTTATTAATAATAACTGCAAATATCTTCATTTTTAATAAAGATATAAAAAGGAACTTTTATCAATATCAAATAAATATTCTTGTGATGATATGTACAAGATACTAATTAAAGAAGCAAAATATATAATTTATATAATTTTTTAGCATTTCTATATAAGAAATTTTGCACAATTGAAAAAAAAATAAAAATACTGACCAAATAAATTCATTTGTTGTAATAAGCGCATATTGATACTTTCTTTTCTCAGAAAATTACACAAAATTAACATCCTACTAATTCGGTTTTTAAACCAGTAGATCCAAATCCTTTTCTCCTGGCACCACATTCACAGCAGTATTTAGCAGCTGCAACTGGATATTTGCTTCCACAATGTGAACAGAACAATGGTAAAATATTTTCAGAAGACCCATTTTGGCTACCAGATGTACCAGTACTCAGAGAACTGATGCTGCTGCTGGAACTTAAAGGTGTATTGCTATTGCTACCCCAGCAAGATCTGCTCGGCCACCCTTGAACAGGACCATCACAGCTGGACACTTCAGGTAGATTTGAATTGGACGGAAACATTAATTTATTCCAGCTAAAAAGAGAATCTTCGTTTATTATATGCATTTTTATAAAACAAATATATTAAAAGTTAATTTAATGATATAATGAAATGTGATACTACTTAAATAAAAAACTAATTCACAATAAAAGAGTTGAAATATAGAATTTGTAAAATTATCTAACAAATCATATTTTGTATAATACATCTAAAATTGTTATATCAGATAAATTATTATTAAAATAATAAATATAAAATAATTATATTTGTTTGTAAAGACTGTTTTATATGAAATATAAAATTTAAGTTGCTTTTTTTATAGTTTCTTAAATGATATACCATTCATTGAAAGTTTATCAATACAGGCAGATATAAAAAATTAAATTTATTACATGAAAATTACTGAGTAATAAAAATACAAGTACATATATCATCAATGATTAAACCAAAAGAATAATTAGGTAAATTTTAGATTAATAGTTTATGACTTCTGTTTAATATCCATATTAATATATATTTGAATCTAAAATATTTTAAACAGATTCAATATTACCTTCCATAACAAGAAAATTTAATTTTCAAAATTCAAAATAAAGTTGACTTGCCTATTATTTAAATCTCCATATATACTAGTCGAAGCTATAGAACTATTCAAATCAACCAATCTTTGAAGAATTCCATATTCATCTTCATTTGTAGTGTCACCATTATGGCTAATATTAAAAAATTTTTATTATTTTCAATGTTTATTTTCTGTATATTATTTAAATATCAGCTACATTATAAATTTATTAACTTTTGCCCCCAATTTCCAGTAGATTCTAATCCTCCAGTCCTAACTCCAGGAACAGTTCTTGGAGAACGATTATCTATTCCTTTTGTATGTAATATATCTTGTAAATGAGATGAAACATGATTCAATGAAGAATAATTATCATCATTCTCTGGAGATCTAAAAAATTAATTACTTGTGTGTTTTTTTTAAACAGATTTTTTATTCTACAACTAATTTATTAAATAATTATAAAAATTTATAAAATATCACTAACCTTTTAATATTACGATTAGGAAACTTTTCTTTAAATTTGACTACTTGTGGTTGAGATCCAGTACTATTTTGACTCCCTGTGCTTTCACGACTCTTTACATCAGCACGTTCCCTAAATTAATTATTATTAGTGTATTGAAGAAAATAAATAATTTGAATTAATATTAAGAATCATTTAAAATATTACCTGGAAATCCTTCCTGTATGTTGTTTCCCAGATTTTACATTGTTTGTATAATTATGATTGACATCTACATCTTTTGATTTTGTTCTATTTATTACATTTTCAGATATTAATTGTTCATTAGTAGATGTAGTTTTTCTTCTAAAGGCACTTTTAGTAGGAGATTTGTCTGCTCCTTTTTTACCAGGAAGAGGTGCTTTATACTATAAGATTTAAATTAGGTTTTAATATTTTATTTTTTAAATGAATTTTACTGTACAATCTATTGATGAATAAATAAAATAAGGATAATTTTCTAAAATCTATTTTAAAAGTTCAATTCTATAAATAAAAAAATAAAATTTAATTATTTAACTTCAATAAACATAAAATTAAATTGAAGAATAAATGATCATCTTAAATGCTTTGTTGAAAATCTATCATTTATATAAAACATTTACTTCTATAGAATTAAATAACAATGAAAATTTTACTGAAACTAAAAATATATTAAAATTTTTAATTGGTTTTAATATTTTTATTGTTTTATAAATTTATATTTTAAAATAATTATAAAAATTTTTTTTATTTTTTGTACTAGATGTAGTAATTTATTTTCCTATCTAAATATTCAACTGAAATATAGAAAGTGTTCTTGTGATTAAAAAAAAGTGTAGTAATAAAGAAGGCATATCTTCAGAAATTTTTGTTAAATTCAACTGAAAATTAATATATATATGTTACAGCCAAAGCCTGAAGTTTGGCCAGTTCCCGAATTGGCCGGCCATTTTGCACTTTGGCCGTGGCGTTTGGCCAATGTCCGATGTACTGGAAATGACTAGCGTATATGCTACTTTGGCCGGCCACTTCCCGAAATGGCGGGAAATCCCTGGCCAATGTTTGATGTGCTGATGCAAGACTGTTCGGTAGGTGGCACAGCTGTCAATTCCGGTGTGATGGCGGCATGCACATGGTAACAAAAGGACAGTGTGTTATATTTTCAGTGTATCTGGCATCCTGTCATAACAGTTTGGAGACAAGGTAGCCTGTTCAATATTTGTTTGTTTTTTGTTATACTATGGATCAAACTCAGTTTCAAGAATTTGTACGTGCTTTCCAAGCACAGCAACTACAATTTTTCGAAAAATTTCTCCCAACTCAAACTTCTAGTGGCACTGAGCACCACCAAAGTACTGTTCAACCGTCCATAAATCCAGTTTTACTTCAATCATTTGAAAATTTCGATCCTAAAAAGCCAAGACGGGAAAGCGATGGCTCAAGACCTTCGTCGGCGGAGATACAATGGCAAGTGAAAGTTCGAAGCGGAGATTTGTTGAGGTGTTCTCAATGTGAGCAGTACGCAACGGCAAGACACTCGCCACCTCCTGGGCCAAGGACCTTGTCCTGGAAGGCAATGGCAAGTGTCTTGTCATTGCGTACTGCTTGCATTGAGAATACCTCAACAAGTCTCCGCTTCGAAGTTTCACTCTGCTGACGAAGGTCTTGAGCCATCTCTTTCTCGTCGTCACCCATGTGTTCTTCCTTCCAGATGGCTTGCTTTCTATA
>WUQG02199644.1:0-21962 GCA_011317285.2 Androctonus mauritanicus
TTAAGAGATTCTGGCGCCCTTGGACTGTTGCGCCCTTGGCAACTGCCCAAATGCCAACGCCTAGTTACGCCTCTGCAGACGGATATCAAAGATATAATTCGTTTAAAAGCTTTTTTTAATTTACAGTATACTGTAATAATCATCATGCTACTTCTATCAGTAAAAGTTTTAATTATAAGTACTAAACTATCCAATTGATATCCAATATATATGTATATGATTTATTTAGTAATTTTTATTTAATGAATATATTTTTATAATAAATTTTGTTTAAATAAATTTTAATTAATTTTGCTAATGTTTTCATAATATTTTAATGAGCTTCGGATAAAAAAATATCGCCATCTTTTAAATGAATCTTAAAAATTAACTTAGAAAAGAATAACTTGTTATTTTTATATAAATATTTTTTATATGTTTTGTTCTAATTTGAAAATATTTTTCTTTTTGTATTGAACATCGTTCAATAAAATTTTTTCTAATTATTATCGTTTGTATAGCTTTATTTATGTCTTCAATAGTTTATAAATATTTAAAATAAATTAATTTTATTTTACGATCGACAAAAGCATAATTCAATTTTTAACTTTCTATTGAAACTTAGTATGTTTTTTTTTAGATTTGATAAGTTACAGTTGACATAAGTGAAGCTACAGTTTGCATTGCTATTCGATGATCTTAGTCAGTGTTTTCCAAACTGTAGGGCGCACTTCACTAGAGGATGCGAATTATTGCAAGGAGGACGTGCAAGAATTAATAAAAACATCATTTTAAGACAAGCAAACAAAAAATAGATTCAAATTGATATCGAAAAAAGTCAGCAAAAGAGTTATAAATACAATACATATATGCATGTATCCAGAAACTTTCTGCTGTAGCTATTTTTAAAGATAAAATATGGATCTCGTTTAATTATTGAAAAAGAATTGCGGGTACCGATATATTCCATGACACCCGATTTGAAAGAATATGTGCTGAAAAGCAAGTCTACCCATCGCATTAAATATTATGTTACATTAAATATATATTCTATTTTTCTTTTTTTTTTTGTAAGATTTGTTTAACTGTATTAAAAATTATTACACCATCATAAATATATATTTTTTATATATCAAAACTTTATACAAAATATGTTATATTTTTTTTTGTAGTATTAAATTGTAAGTAGAAATTATTTATAAAATTAGACTGTTAGGAAAATGAGGGGGCGTACCAATTTTTTATCAAAAGGGCGCAAACACAGAAAGTTTGGAAACTACTGATCTACTTGAATTCTTGTTTCGATCATTACAGTATAATATAATTATTTCAATTGTTTTATCCTGAAATTTAAATAATTTCAATTGCTTTATTTATTGTTTTATCCTGAAATTTTATCTCGAAAGGCGATATCAGTTGCATTATATTTTTATATATTTTATTGACTTCATCGATAAATAAACCCATTTATCGTATTTGATCGCAGGTATTGTTGAGGATTAATGTAATTTTAAAAATAATAAGATTAATAATAATTAAAAATATATATTAATTATCATTAAAATTACAATAATATATATATTTTTAATGCTTATTAAATTAATTATCATTAATTTTTTATGATAAATATTAATTATCATTAAAATTTCAATTAATTGTAATTTTAACAAATCACTGAATTCAATAAAATTTTAATAAATCGAAATTTTAATAATAATTCGATAATAAACTTCAATTTATTGAAATTCTTTAAAATTTAAATAATAATTATTGTTATTTATTGAAAAAAAAAACTGTTTATTCATTAGAATTATTTCGTTTAATATCAACTAAATTACTGTATTCCTTTATTAAAATTTCCATTCGATGAATTTATTAAAAAGATTTTTTTTATCAAAATATTTATATTAAATTCAGAAAAAACATGGAAGATTTTTTCTTTTATTTTAACTTTAACTTTACAATTTATTTGAATGAAAATTTCAAAATTTATTGTCTCTGTTTGCTTGTATTTATTTTAAAAGGATATAAATTTAATAAAGTATAGTAAGAAAAACTTTATGAAAGCAATGAATTATTTTAAATTATCTAGAAGAAAATGGAATATTTTTAGTTTGAGAAGAAAATATATATATTATATATATTTGACGACTAAATTCCATTATCGAAATCTTGAAAATATTTAAATTATACACATAATTTTATTAAGATTTTATTTTTTTAGATCATATAATATAGGAATCTTTCAAGTTAATAAATTTATCAATATAAAAATTGCATCAAACAAATTTTAAAATAAAATTTTAATAGAATATATTCATTTCTGATTTATAGTAAACTTTTATTTATATGTAAAGTTATGTCATTCCTGTCGCACTAATATTTTAATACTATAGCTTATATACAGTATTTTGATATATTTATATTTTATTATTACATTATAAATTTAATTTAATGATTTCTTTCTTTAAAATATGACTTGTGCACTTATAATAATTTATAGGAATTGATTATTAATTTTTTAATATATGTTTGTATGAATAGATTTCTTAATGAGACAAATTTAATAATTATATTATTAAAAATTAATTTTAAATGTATATTATAAGATTAATTTAGTTTAGTTTCAAAAGTCATATATAATATTATTTAATATATTTATATGTATATATATTTTAAATTTAATTTTCTTAGTTATTTATGATAATTTTCTAGTCATTCAAAAAATATAAATTTGAATAAAACGTCATGTATTCAATCCTGATGACATGAGGTCTGTTCAAATTTATATTTTCTTAACAAATGTATTTAGTCATTCAGCTGAAAAAATTTATCGTTTATAACTTATATGAAAAGTAAAGTATTAATTAAGAAATAAAATAAAATTAATAAATTTATAAATCATTTTGAGTTAAAGCATTCTTATAGTTATGGTAATTTTTAATTGTTATAGACTTAATATAGATTATACCATATATGAAGATTCTTTATATATAATCGAATTTAAGATTTAAGTCAATATTACTATGTTAAATATGGAAAAAGAATTTTTTTTGAAAATATTTTTAGCATGAAGAAACAAACGAAGCGACAATCGTCTAAAGAATAACCACAAACTACCAGAAAATTGTAGTACAATGAAAGATTAATGATGATAACTTTAGCTGTATTAATCTACCGCAATCTTATTTGCTAAAAAAATATCTTTTATATAATTTACTTTAAATTATTTTATAAAATACACTATTGTTGGGTAAAAAACATATTTTTATAGTTAAATGAAGACTCCTTGTTTACCTAACGTAGATATTGGAAAAACGGGAATCCTCATTTAACTCTACAGATATAATTTTAACAATTCACTAAAAAATATAATAATTTCTAATAAAATTTTCACATAAAATTAGAGTTTTATATATTTCTATAAGAAATTATAGGAATACATTTTCTTTTATAGATCCTTAGTAGTATTATGAAACAAAGAATTTCCTTTTGTGAGATTAAAAAAAGTTATGTGTAATCTATGTTTAGAAAATATCCTGGGATTTTCTTCTCGAGGTCATTTGCATTAAAGATGATTTAGATTTTGGAGGTTTTATTCTGCAAAAATCTTTCCAAAAATAGTTCAAGATTTCTTTCCTTGAGAATTCATTCTAGATGGAATATTTTTATATTTCTGAGAATTAACTCTACATTCAAGTTATAAAATATGAATGATGTCATTCGTTATGTACTCCAAAAATAAAATAGAGAAGGTTTGAATAGTTACTATATCTATTTCTTAAATTTTCAGGAACAGTACAAAAGACGTTTTTATTTGAAAAGATACCTAACAAAATTTTTTTATTAAAAAGTAATAATGGCTCATAAAACCAAGTTTCCATCAGATCTTTTCTAAAATAGATATCCGTGCTAATTTCATGACACCAGAAGTTTTTTCAAAGAAATGAAAGAAATAAATTATTTCAATATGATAAAACAAAATTTAAGCAAAATATATAATTATAGCAAAAATTATAGTTCAAATTTATAAGTTTTATTTTTTTTATTCGTTCAAAGATTTCAAAATACAGCCAAATTTAAATACATATTAAAGAAAGTGATTTTAGACGCTCTACGATGTTTTGAATGTTCTTAAAGATTCTGTTATCATAGTTTCTATTGCAAAATAGCAAAATATTGAAGTTTGTCGCTGAAGGCTGTTCAATGTTTTTCATTTACCCAATATTTTATTATTTTAATGCCTAAATTTGTATTTGTTGTAAGCAATAATCTACAAAATTTATAATTTCTATATTCTTTTTCATTTTTTATTGGTTATAATTCTTACAACTAAAGAAATAAGATTATTAAGATTAGGAATAAATTTAAAAACCGCAAGATTTAGGAATTAAATTTCTGAAGTTCGTCAGAATGGCTACTCTAACAATTAAATTAATTTTATCTTGAAATTAAGTCAATTTAGAGCACTGTATTTGTTTATTCGAAAAAACACTAATTAAAGTGCAAAAGAATAGTTATTTAGTTATTCTAGGGAAACTAAGTTTGTTGGAAGATAAAAGTAAACGCAATTAACATCAATGCTGCTTTTAGCTCATTTTTGATGCTGTTTTATCTGTATTCTGCTTTCCTAATTATCATTCATTTATTTTTCCTATTTATTGCTAATTTATAATTATTAAATTATAATATATCAATAAGTAAAAATAGCAGACAAAATAATTGCATCATCTTATAAAATAACTGTTTCTGCAACACTGAAGATTTTTTTGAGTTTCACTAAAGAAAATGTAACCTAGCAAAGTTACTAATAAAATCTAATATTATTCATGATAATTCTTGTAAAATTTCCTTTCGGCATTTCCTGGATTTTTTTTAATAACTATACAGTATAAAAAATAATTATAATTATTATTATTTTGTTGAATATTCAATATAAAATGAAAATAGACAAAGCTGTTTCGTTTATTCAAATAATACCATATTAGTTTAATGGAATTTACTACATATGAAAGATGATATAAAGACAGTTAGAACAGTAATAAAAATTCTCACTTATCAAATATATGAGATGATAATTCATGGATTGAAACGTTCAAAAGGAAGAAATATACAGTAATGTGTTGTTTATTCTCTATTCTAATGAAATAAAAGTTCTTAGTATTATTTAATAATATGATAATATTAATTAATAAATAAATAAAAATAATATTAAATGATGATAAATTACAGCACTGTATAATGTAGGTTGCTTGTTGTAGCGCAACGCGACAATTCAGTCAAGGTCGCGATGAATTCGCGGATGACGTGACATTCGGAAAAGGAGAAAATGTTTTCTTATTTGACCCTAGGGTATATTTCAGGCGTCTATAAAAAATCAATTTTTCGAAATGTTCGACTTATACACAAGTAATATACTGAATTATTTTATATCAAAAATAAGTTTATCGATTTAAATTGCATTATAAAAAAAATGCTGAAATATTATTGAGTCTGTCTAATTTTATAGAATTTTCTGGAGTTGTCTTTTATAAATTCTGTATAACCGAGCGTATTGCATCAATTATATTATTTTTTAACAAAATAGAACAAGGAAATCAATTGACCATTATTTTATCATTGCCATTTTTTTTTTTTTTATAAAACCAAAGTTTCATTTAACGTTGTTATTATTTAAATTATTGTTGCATTTAATTACGAAACTATTTTATATTTGTTTTGGTAACATTAAACATTTGCTAACATAGAATCTTAGATTAATTTTTTACTTTATTCTGTTCGTTGTAAATTACTAAATACGATAGTATAGTGAGCAATTTTACACTTCCTGTGATTTTTATTGTCTTTCTTAAGGAACTGTTAATGGAGCTCACTTTCCATTATATGAGGATCATATTCATCTTCAACAGTGTCATCACTTTGTATAATCGTGATATGATACATAATAGTTGTCATATTTATACAATTGATCACCAAGGACTAGAACAAAATTGATTTTTTTTATAAATAATTGAAATATATCACAATGGTCAAATAAGAAAAAAATTTTCTCTTATAATGAATTTATAAAGATTATTTTTTTAATAAATAAATTTTTATAAATTCAATAAATGTAACAAGGTAAATTTTTGTAATATAAACTGTTTTAATTATTAAAAATACAATTTTTTAATACTATTCTTATAAAAGTTATTGTAATTTTTAAGAATCGAGATTCTGAAATTTTTAAAAATTATAATTAATATATAATTCTATAGTGATTATAATTTTTTGTATACGAAATAAAATTTTTTTACTTTTAATTCATTTATTAACGTTTATTAAAATAATTTATTTAGTTTTATTTTTTTAATTTTAATCTTTTAGGTTGTTCGAACACAAGTGACACGATGGAAAATTTATAAAATACTTTTTTATTATTTATAAACATAATATAGAAATAAAACACATACTGAATTTAATCTAAATTTAACCGAAGTTAAAAATTCAAGAATACTGTTTGTTTTTATCATATTTATTTTATGAATACTTTAAAAAATCGTGTTCGCAAACATGGTTAGAAACATCAACATCATTCAGACTAAAAATGCTAAACTAGCAACAGCATTCAACTTTATGCCCATATTTTATACGTGGTGCTGATCTTGAGCAAGTTAAAGATTGTCCTTAGATACTATATTGTAATTTCCATTTAAAAAAATATTTTATTTTTTATCTCCACCATGAGCATTATTTGTGCGCTCATGTTATTTATTTATTAATTTTAATAAATAAATAATATCTTTAAATGATATGTACTATACTAAATTTAAATAATAAATGTTATTAGTAGAAAATGATTTGTTTCATAATAATAATTCCTTTAAAAAATGTATTTAATATTCAAGGTTCCGGCAGAAGGAGCATATTTATATGATGCTGTATATGTGTATGCAAGAGCACTAAATAATTGTTTGAAAGAAGGAAAAGATCCCTATAATGGCGAAATTATATTTGAATATATTAAAGGTCAAACTTATAGAAGTAAGTAATGTATATGATGATTTATATAATTGATGTCATTAAAATCTGATAAAAAAAAAAGGACTTTGAAGAAAATAAATATATTAATTCATTAACAATTAAAACTTTTCCTTTATTTTCAATAATCTATTTAAAACGGAGATAAATAAAATCATGAAATAGAGAAATAATTACTGGTGGATAAATATTTACGTTTATGTCGTGCTATCTTAAGTTAATATTTACAGTACTAATTGTTGAAAATCTTTATTTATACTTACTTAAACTTGTTTTTCACTTCAAATTTGCTTTTTATTTATATGTAAGCTGTTTGAATTTCAAAAATTTTTCCGTTTTTTACATATATTTATAGTGTGTTTTTTTTAAAGCACGCATACAATAACATTGCTCTTTCTATAACAACAATATATTGTATATGAAAGAAAAATATTATGATATAAATATTTTGAAGAATATTTAGCAAAGACATATCAACATATTGATAGCTAAGAAAATAATTTTTCGTGCAATATGATATCCTTTCGTATCAATCTTAGAATGAAAATATTATTATACGATATATTAAAAATGCAAAAAATTTTCTCCTTTTATTATAATGAAATCTCAGTAATCTATACAATATTCACCTTTCAATAGTTTTGAACTAATTAATAAACAGTTTTAAGAATAATTAATTAAGTAGTTTATTGAAAACACGAGTAGCGATAAAATGAATTATTTTTCATTTATATCGTGTAGCGATAAAAATGAATTATTTTTCATACTTTGTAACAAGTAATCTGATTAATCGTAGAACGATATCGATTTTTATTATATTTTCGATAATCTTTTCTCGACTTCGAATTAAATAAAAAATAAGTGACTAGTAACTTTACTGAAAAAGTTTAAGATTAACTTCTTATTAATTTTTAATACTATAAATTTTTCATGCTTTCATTAAAAAGTGAGAAAATTGTTATTAATAATTCCAACATTATTTAATTTTATTATATAACGAGACAGAAAAAATTCGGAAATTTAAAATTAAATAATTAAATTATTCAATGTATTTTAAATTAATATTTATCTCAAAAAAATTTTATAAGTTTATAAATGGCTAACATTTTTTAAAAATATAACAACACTAAATTAAATTTTATGATGTTTACTTATTTAAATAATTTTACAGAATTTTTTGTTTTTTATTTATTATTTGGATGAATAGTCAGCCATTTTAAAAATTATTAACAGTAGCTATAAATAAGTGAATAAGTTATTTATCGATATAATGGTTAAATAAACATATTAATATCACTTCTATATACAGTATGTGATTTTTGTTATTTCTATTCTTCAGTTACGATTAAAGGATATATATTTAATATATAAGCGACTGTCATATTCTTGAAGTATTTATTTTAGTTATAGTAAAGAATCTTCAGATTGTTAATACAACTTCTATGAAGTAAATGAAAAACGAGTTGATGAATCAATATTTCTAAATCAATAATAAAATTTAAGTTATTTCGAAATGCGATTTTTTAATGAAAAATTAAGCATTCAAAATCAATTGTTATAGTATATGATGAAATATTGCTTTGATATATTTATAGATAATTAATTATTTAATCAGAATAAAATTGTTTTTTTTCAATCGATATAATTTTATAGAAATATTCAATATATGTTCGTGTTGCAGGTGCTATGGGGTACATGGTTTATATCGATAAAGATGGGGATGCTGAAGGCAATTATACGCTTATCGCTAGAAAGCCAGTGAACATAACACCGGATGAGTATGGCCTTTACCCTGTTGGGGTGTTCCAATTATCTGAAAACAACAGTGCGCTTCCTGTAAGTTTTACTTTAATTAAACATTTTTTTTCCAATAATCTATATATATATTTTGTATATTGAAAATTTCTTAAAAATTAATATCAATTTTTGTTTAATCTATAGATTTTAAACTAATTTATTCAAATTTGTTTTAATAGATTTATAAGAAAGTTTATTAAAAATATTAGGAAATTTTATATGCTTTTTACCCGATAGTAAAAGTTTATAAATATAATTTTTATTAATCCAAAAATAATATTTTACAAAAATTTAGTTAAAATACAAAATAAGTTGAATTCTTTCGATATAAATTTCAATTTTTTATATCTCTGAAGAAACGCTTCAAATTCAATAAATATATAGGACGAATAAAAGTGATGGAATGAAAATTATTTTATATTAACTAACTTATATTGAATAATAGTAATATATATTTATTATGAATGTAATTTTTTTTAATTCCGAAATTATATACTGATACTATATTTTAATAAAAGAAACTTCATTATCAAAAATAAAGAAAGAAAGAACATTGATAAATGCTACCGTTAAACTATTTAAGATTTCAGTGTTTCGTATGAAAGGAAGAAAGTATGATAATCTATTACGTGTTAAAAATTTTGATTTTGATATATTTTGCATTGAAATACGATTAAAATATATTTCGGATTAGTTTCATATTGGAAAATATTTTATAATTTTCATAAAATTTTATATTTATTTGTGAAAATAAATCTACGTTGGAAATATTGCAAAGAGTAAATCATGAAAATTTATTACAAACATTTTATAATTTTGAATATAGACTATATATATAAGTTATATGTAGATATATACACACCAAGAAATCAGATATCATTCGTTGATCATTAGAAAGTGAACGCTATAAAATTTAGACATAAAAATTAAAACATGAATTACTTTATCCGAAAATGACTGAGATAAAGTGCTTAACAATTGAAATCATGAGAAAAATATCAAGCTATATTCAGTATGAAATTTTGTACTGTATTATGCTGTATAGTGTAAACTTTCTGAAGTTTAGTTTAAAAAAATATATCTATTAGAAAAATTGATGAAACAGTAATTTATTAGATTCATTTATATCAGTTTGAAAAGCTTCAATATAATCTATTATTTTTTGTAACAAATGTGGCATAACGTTATAATTATATTAACCTTTTTTCTACATATTTATAATATAATTAGTTATAGTTGTTTAATAACTGCATTATATTAAATTTTTTAATTAGCATGAAAATTATACTCACAAAAATACAGGAAGCTATCTTTATGAAATTAAG
Source organism: Androctonus mauritanicus (assembly GCA_011317285.2). Classification (NCBI taxonomy): domain Eukaryota; kingdom Metazoa; phylum Arthropoda; class Arachnida; order Scorpiones; family Buthidae; genus Androctonus; species Androctonus mauritanicus. The sequence continues at coordinate 10,122 of WUQG02199644.1, forward strand.
ATATCTTTAGTTTTAAAATATAAATATATTTTCATAAAAATAGTTAAATATAAAGTTATCTTTGTGAAAGTTACTTGAAGCTAATTTTTATATAAAATTCTTCAAGACAAACTTTACAGCTATTTTATATCAAAAAAATATTTCTTGTAAATTTTTTTTTGAGAATACTGGTTTTGTTAGATAGTTATATAAGAAAACTAATGGCCCAACTGTGATTTTTTTAAATTTTTATTTCCTTTTATTCATAATTATTTTTCTAAAATTTTTAGAGATGAAAGGATAAAAAATAAAGCTTCATTAAAATTATATTTGAACTGATTTATTTGAATAAGATTATCTTTCTTGTTTTGATTTGTTTCATAGATTAAAAATTATCATCATTCTGCTAATTATATTCGATAGTGTTATTATGTGTGTTCGGTATAAAAGTAAAACATTTGTAAAGTGATATATTTATAAATATTGCATCTATTTGGTTCAAAAATTAAAATAATTCATAATCTGACTACAAATCTGATCTCAAAAATCTGCTTTAGTTTAAAATATAAGTATTAATTAACTGAATTTTATTATTCTGAATACGATTATAATTTAATTCCAAATTTCGAAAATTCATTTCTACAATCCAAAATTTGCATTAAAATAATAAGTCAAAACAATTTGAGTAATAATTGAACAAAGAAAAATAATCTTCGAAGATTTCATTTTAAATTCAGTCTTGTTTCCAGTATTAAAATTCTTTAAATGTGATATATTTCAATAATACAAAGGAAATTTTTATATAACTAGAAAAAATTGTTTTCATTGTTCTGTTTCTTCTTTTTTTCAGTAATTTAATAATTTGAGAATAATTAAAATTTGAGATTCAGTGTTTATTCATCCATCAGTAATTACTTTTTAAAAACTAAAACAGTATAGCATACTGTATATACTTTACTCCTTCTGGAAGGATGTTTGTCTATAAATATCTCGGGAAATGCATGACCTTGATCTTGCACCTAGTAACAGTGGAGATTATGTAGAAGTCGCAGCAAAAATTTCATTTTCTGTTCGATTTTTATTATTATTCATTTCCTTTATGTAATTCTGTCTAGTGTTCACTTTGTTATTTTTGTAAAATTTCTATTTATTGAAAATCTTAAAAACCGGAAATATATTTTAATGAAAAAGTTGGTTGTTACATTTTTCAGATATTTATTAAGAGTTTACTATTATTTTACAAGTAAAATGAATGTGTAATAATTAAATTTTCATATCAAGTATCATTAATCAGTAATAAATCTAATTATTTTATAATTAAATTACAATAATTTTCTATGTATAATGGATTTATCTTAACTTTTGTATCATTTTCTCTAAATATATAAAAGCAGTAATTTGCTTTATATTATTGTCCTTTCATTGTAAAATATTAAATTCAAGGCTTACAGTATGATAGTTTCTATAGCAATTCATCTACTTTCTATGGTTTAGTGCTACATACAAAAATTATATATAGTATTAATAAAAATTATATAAAATTTTTTCTCATATCTCTTGATAGAAATATCCGACTACATGAAATTCAGCGGCATTATTGGTATCCATCAAAGGATTATGTATGATAAAAATAATCCAAATCTGTTCATTATTACTAATATAATAACGATCCGAATTTGATTTTCAAAATTATATAAAATCTTTAAAAATTCAAAAGTTTGTAATGGAAAAAATCATATGATCAATTCATTCATCGTATGAGTCGAAGATTCGATCGTATTTTTATATTGATTCAGAAAATGTTTTCGTTTTTAAACTTTGATGATTTTCTTGGATGTTATGGAATTTAATATTATTAAAAATATGAAGTACGTTTCTTATACAATTTCATATTTTACACCTCTATATACAAATACAGTATAGCAAAAATTATGTATCAGAAAATTCTAGAGAACATTATTCACTTTAGTTAGTAAAAAATAGTAATATTGTCAGAATAAAAATAAATATATAAGTATATCTTTCTATTTTGTTATTTATACAATAGAGTATATTGAACTTTTTCCGGATGAAAATTATTTCCAATATTATAATTAATTTGGCTGAAGAAATTAAACATTTTTTTAAATCTATTAGCTCTATTGCATTTTATTATAATACTCTATAATTTAAATTGTTTTATAAATTTTGGCTTTTTTTTATGTAATAAAATAAATATAAGAATTATAATGGAAAATATCTTGCTCAAATAAAGAAAATAATAGTTCGTCTGGAGAATAGCAAATGCATTTAGATAGTAAGAAGTTATGCTTACTTACTATTTAAATGCTTATTTTCTTTTTGTTAAAATGATTTTCATTGTATTTATTTACTAAGAAAAGCGTCCTTTATCATAATGACCATTTTAAAGAAGTTTTCGTATTTTTATTTTATTATGTTATATAAGATTGTCTTAAATTCAGTTTTACCGTGAATTTTATTTATAGGAAATTTTTGTTGAATTTATTTTATAAAATATTTGAAAATCTGATATAATCTTAATTGAAAAAATATATGTAAAAATATTTTAATTATCTAAAATTATAATGAACTGAAAGTTTTTTATTTTTTAAGAATATAATTCGAAAGAAGGTTGCTTACAATTTCTTTAGAATCGGTATTTATGCAATATTTATAATAAATAGTTATAATTTTCAATATTTTTCCTTCAAAATTTTCAAAAATCTACCAAAAATTCATTAAATTAAGTAAAATTCATTTCGATTATTTCATTCTCTCGCGATTCGACTTACTACTTCAAAATAAGGAAACAGAAAATTTTATATATTTTCACTAGAAATCTTTTAAAAATTTGAAATGATAATAGTTCTTTTGGTGAAAAGGTCTGAACCAATATAAATGTAATAGAAGGGAGATGGAAATAAAACTTGTTTATCTTTTTGGACTTACTATGTGGTCTAGTGAATATATTACAGTTATTGATTGTCAGATATTACCGAATCTCTTCGAATGGGATATTTGGATAGCTACCAGCAAATTATTCTTCTCGGGCATTTTATTATCCTCTACATTGTATTCTGGAAATTCTTATGTTGTAAAAACATTTATATTATGTCTTTAATTTTTTTTTTATTATTATTTTTTAGAATTGAATATAATAAAACTGATATACGAATATTTGCTAATATAGTTAGCGCTGCTGTAGGCCTATATAACTTAACTTCAATACAAAATAAATTAAAAACACGCTAATAAAGAAAAATTCCAATTTTGTTTCTATAACAACATCACAAAAGACGAAAACTTTCTTAAACTTAATTAACCTCATTAAAAATGTTTTTCGTCTTTAGAGAGACAATAATTAAATTTATGATTTTACTAGATCAGAAGAAATTAATATATCTTTAATGCAAATTGATTTTTTTCTCCCTAAATGTCAGTATCAATAAAGAACAGCCGTGTTAAATATGATCAGTAAAAAAATTCTTGATTTCATTTTAACATTAAAGACGAAATTAAATTAACTTTATTTGCATGCAGACAATTAAGTACAATTTTTTAATACTCTTACAGAAAATATAAATAGTATAATTATAAAGAAAGATTATTTTCCTCCATTTTCTATCTTCTCATTAAATAAGTAAAAAAGAAACTGAAAAAGTGAGCAGTTTTATTGAAATAACGTTATAAAGAGAGAAAAAATATATAAAAATCGAGTTTTAAAATATCAGCGAGCATATTAAACCACATCAAAACTCGTTTTAAATAGATGAGTACAGATTATTTTCTTTTCTTTTTTTTTGTAATATAAACCTTGATAATATTTTTTTTCTTTAATGCAATGCATAAAATTCAACATTTAAATAAAACATCTGAATTATTTTATATATAAAAAAAGTAGTTTGTATATCCAATTTATTTTTGTTATAAAAGAAATGCATGCATCATTTAAGAATTGCGTATATACCGAAAATATCTATTAAAACTTGACGAATAACTTCGTTACTTAAATGTTTGTTATAGTAATGTTTAAAAAACATAATAAAAAATATCAAAAAAATAAGAACTATACCAAAACCGAAGAACTGTTTTATAAATTTATTACTCAAAGAGTTGATATATATATATTTCCGTGTCGCTAAATCTTATTTTTTTAATGTTTTAAAATCTTTTATTGTCAACATTGTACGAATTGTTTTACATTATTCATTGTGTAAGCATTCTGTCTGAGACGAATTTTATTTATTTTTCAATAAGTGTTTTCTAAAGAAGAGTATTTACAGATGATACTCGGAAGAATTTTAAGTTGATTTTTCTATGATTTAGTGGCCTATAAAACAAATCTTACAAAGTTTGAGTAAAAAATTCTCAATCTAAATAACAAAGTAAAAATCTCGTAATTATATAGGATTGTCGGATTTAAACTTTTCTATTTTATATAATAATTAATGTCAAAAATTTAGAAAAAATTAAATTATTTAAAATGCAGTTAAATAATTTTTGATGTTGAAAATTTATTATTACTAATTTTTAAACTATTAAAATATTTAATATATAAAAATTAGGAAAAAAAATTCGAATAATTTTCTATTTTGAACCATTTTTTTAAATTTGAAATAACTGAATAAATTTTATTTAAAAATCATAATAATTTACAGATATCTTTGCATAATTGCAAAAAATATAAATATCCTCATAAATTCTTGTTATTTTTTTAAAATTTAATTATTGAATCATAAAAAAAAGAATCACTTAGATGAAATATTTTTGAAGGCTTGGTATTCGATTACTTCGCCAGCGAAAATACTTAGGGAATTACTTAACCATCTACTTACCGATTAGGGCTTGCAATATTTGAACAAGATTGGAATGCAAAACAATAAACGGTCACAGGAACGGGAAAATTTGAGGAGTAGAAGCAAGTTTTGATGCTAAATCAGAAATTAGGTTGTGCAAAAGATTTACTGAGCAGTCTTTCTTCTTTTACTATTAATACATTTATAATGCAGTTGAACTTATATAGTCAATATGAAAAGCTTTGCACTCATTTTACTATTAGCTTAGTTTCCACTCTTAGCATCATCTGCAAGCGCTGAGGGAATTGAAGAAAACTGCGACTACGAACATTACCCTAAATTGGATCATAATTTTGCAGATGAGCTGTGCCCTATAAAGTGAAATTATTACAGATATGGTGAAAAATTAAAAATATTGGCAGACAAGAGGATAAAGGAGATAAGGAAAACTGTTTTAAACGCTAACTCCGATGTATAGTTCCAGAATATGATGGTATGATAAAGTGTGAGAAAAAAATACCATCAAAGGAGGAATTATGGGACAAGTATTATTATATACGGGTGCGCCAGAACAAGAGACAATTCATAGAGCAACACAAATTAGTAAAGAGAGCATAGCAAAACTTTCTAAGTACTATAGTACTTTCCAAAACATCTAATATACATTATTGATATTTCTTTGAAGTTTTTTTGAATTTATCATCTTATAATTCTGATAGATTCATTTATTTCTTTTAGAACTTAGCATTTACAATATTTTCAAATCCTTATTTCTAATTTTCATATTCTAAAATTTTCTGTTATAATTATTTAGGCCTACTTAGAATATTTTTAGTTTATTTGAATAGTTTTTAATTCTGCTTTCAAGAAATATTTATGTATTTTATACATATTTCACTATGTCTGATATTATGGAATAAATATTAATTAAATAAAATGCCTTAAAAATTTTATTAATTTATTATTTATTTATTTGCTACACCTAGTATTATAAAGACATATGTAATTCACATCAATAGATATTAGGATGGTCATTGATAGTTAAAATAATAATTTCATGATCATACAAAGAACGATGAAAAGGTTCTATTAATGAGATTTCTGAAAATATGAATAAACTCTTTTATTTTCGTGTATGACATATATAGCATTATAGTAGAAGATGAAAGAAATCCTTTCATATAGTAATTTATAAGCAGTAAATCTTTATGATGTCCATGTTCGTGAAAAGAAAATAAGTCCTTCACACGTTCTAGAATATGAAATAAAGTTCTTTTGTTGAGCGAATATGGTTATCTCGATGGCAACACAAGTGCAAGTAATAATAATATAATAATTATTTATGTTTAATAAATACAAATGAATTTCTATGAAAAGCTTAATAAGTTGATAAAGTATTATCATCAGAGAGCAATCCGACCGACTGTTCATAGAGAGTATTTATAGATTGTCGACTGTTACTAGAAAGTTCTTACAGTTCACTCTTCACTGAATGTGAATTTTTTCTTCTCTAAAAAGAGAAAAGAAGGCGTTTATTATAATGAACTTTAATGAGATGTAAATTAATAAGTCACCTACTATTTAGAAAAAAATGATCGTTAGAAGAAAATTTTTGATAAATTTATTTAAACTCAGTACCTATATTTGATTTGAATATTTTATACAAATAATTATTTATAGATGCAGTCGCAAAATGTTATTGAAAATAAATCTACTCTAGAATAAAATTTAACGTAGAATTTGTTTTAAAAAATTGTTCAAATGACATTTAAAAAGATATAATCAAAAACTTTTTCATATGAAATAAATCTAAAATGATTTTTCCTAGAAATAAGTATAGTACATAATATACAATATTTAAATATTCTGGTAGTTCTTGCTTAAGTTTTAATTATATAAATGATTTATTTTTTCGATTTGATGAAAATCTATTAATTTATACGAATGATCATTGTATTCCCAAAACCATATTTTGTTATTATAAGAAAATTAATCATTGTAGACATAACTAAAGGATATGGCTTTAAAGAATCATTGAAATTGTGAAATTTCTGAATATAAACGGGATTCGGCAAAAAATAAATATTTAGTCTCTAAAGCCCAAATGCATTTATAATCCATTCTTTTTTTAATGCACCAAGTGGATTATGCATCTACATTTTATTCGACTTTTTTCTACCATTACTCAGATATTTATAAGACTTCAGGGTACCATCTTCCAACAAGAAAGTACTGTGCTATATTTTTACGTATTGTTTGGGTTTTCCAAAATATATATTTTTCAAATTGCCGGATTCAAGTAATGGAAGATCCTATAGATCACATTTGTTGCTTTCTATCTCATTCCATTTTAAATCCCTTGATTATTGCTTTATAAGCATATGAGAACAAAAACTATATAAATTAAATCGCAACCAGAATCTATAATAAATGAAACAAAAATCAACTTTGTCCTCTAGAATTCATATGTTACATAAAGTGATGTTTCCCTTCACAAAATTTGAGAGGATTGTTCAAAAAAGCAAAAGAAAAAATTCTAATGGAATAATTTTTCCTGCTTTGAAACAATACTATGAAATATTTTTGTTTCAGTGGGAACAGTAGCATTAGAAACTATTGTCAATCATGAATGTATTTTGTTCCGCATTCAGCAGTAACTAGTATAGTACCAACAATATTTGTTTCATTGCAATATCTCACGAAAAATTCTAGAACTCTTTTTTGTTTTACGATTGTTTTAACAGTTAGATTTTCTAGATAAACTAGAACTATCAACCGTTATGATGTTTCTCTTTAGATTACAATTATGTATTGAATGTTGGCGAAAACGTAAAAATATGTTTATAAAATATTTCTAATTAATGTAAAATGTTATTGAATAGACTCTTGATGTTATTCTAATACAAGATTGTACAGGACTATATAATAGAACTATATTATTTCTAAGTGTATTTTGAGATATTGTGAATGCTTATAATCAAAAATGTGGTAACAAATTTCATTCAATTTAGAATAAAATTTTCCGAGTTCTGTTCGCTTCCAAAATCTTGTTTATAATTCCATTGTCAGCAACAGTTCGAATCTGATTTTAATGTACTTAATACTGAGTAACAATAATTAATTAATCATTAAATATATATTTAATAATCAATTAATTTTGTGAAGTAACTCAAATTCATAACTTATTCTAAACTTTACGAAAATTGTTAATTTAAATTGATCTTTCTCGTGGCATTATTCTTATTCAATGCATCTATTGGAAACATTATACCCCTAAGATATTAATACAATAATAGATGTCTTCTTTTCATCCTATTGTGCTTTTTGTTGAATTTGTTTATAACTACGCCCTTATTCTTTTATTAATATTTTTCTAGATAACGTAATGGAGATATGTTTGCATAGTAAAGTAAATGAATCAATACATTTACATTACTAAAACCTATTCTTTCTTTATCATTTCTCTCGAATATAATTATTTTATATAAAGTATTGAGAAACTTTATGTTTGAATTAATATATCTTAAAAAAACCGTTAGTATAATAGTCGTAAGTTTATATAAGTTAAAAATATCACCAATTTTGATGAAGTTTATTTATTTTTGATGTAAGAAGAATGCAAAAATTTAGCACCACCACAAAAATCTCTTAAATTTAAAAACTACTTTTTTTTAACGATTATCAAAAAATTAAAGCTATAATAATTGACAATAAAATAAATTATATTTGAAATTTTTTCAGAATGAGCTTTATCTTTCTTAAATATTGAAACATATTTATTTCGTAATTAATTAAAAGCATGTTTAATGTTGCATTAAAAAAATAATAATAATTTAGTACCAATCGCATTTTGCAGTTCGTTTGGAGAAACAACTTTCTAAAATTCGAAAAATTTTTCTACTAAAATACTTCAAAGTTTTATTTTTATTCTGTTTCAAAACGTAAAAAATAACATATTCTACTTATATTGATAACTTTCAGAATTAATATCAAAAACAATTTTTAAAATAATTATAAAATAATTATATATTTTTGAATGCTTTTGTTTTAGTGTTTCCAACATGATCTGATGCAAAAAAATGATTTAAATTTTTAAAAAACGTGTTTATGAGATAAACTAATGAAATACAAAAAAAGAAGTTTATTCTTCTTAAAAAAATTATTATTTTTTCTTCCAGATCATATAAATAAAAGTTGGTAACTGATTTACACACTAATTTATAAAACTTTTTCCAAAAAGAGTCAACAATATATTTTACTTATATCGTTTGATACAAACTTGTTTGAAAAACTTGCAATTTAGAAAAGTAATATTAAAATGTCTCAATTTTTTTGTTTTGAAACTAAATATTTAAATAATCATCAGTAATACAGTATAAAAAAAAAGAAAATTGTATACTAAAATTAATCCTATACATTTCACTAGAATTCATTAAGAATTACAGAGTTGCTATATTTGTGATAATGAAAAATTACACAAGTAATAAAACATAAAAGGCGTATAAAAAAGCGAATTTTTTTTCAAAAATTCCATTGAGTGAAAAAGAAAAGAATAAGAATCAAAATTGGAAAAGTAACTGATGGATAAAGGAAAGACAAATAAATTCTGAAACTTTATTGTTTTCTTGAAAATTATTTAAACTTAACGGTTAACTATTTAAAGTTTCTGCAAAAAATTTTATTACTAAAGATTTTTAATTTCGGATAAAAATCAATTTTATCAGACGAAAATTAAAAATCACGATTGACGATTAACTATTGATATAATAGTTTTAAATTATACATCTTTTAACGATTAAAAATAAGAGTCGGGATATATAATTTGACATTTTTTTTTACTTAAATCCTTAAATTTTGGATTTAAGTAATAAAAATTTAATTACTTAAATCTAAAATTTATCGGATCTAAATAGTAAATTTTTATTTTATAAAAAATAATATATACGTATCAAAATTTTTATTATTGTAACTGAATAATTTTATACGAAATATTATATGTTTTCTTTGATAAAATTGATAAAATTTAAATCTTTTTCTTTTATCGATTTTTAAGCTATCAAAAGCCTATTATGATTTATTTTTATTTATTTTTTATGTTTCAGCCTTAAAGTGCGATTAGTAAGACGTTCTATCATATTAATGTTCTTATACTTTTATTGTAGTATCGATAAAAGAAAAAAAATATTTATTTTTATAATAAATGATGTCTTAAATTTTTATTTTTTTCTTAATTTGAGAAGTATATGTATCTAATTCCATTATTCGAATATTTGATAAATGATCAACATTTCATCTAGTGCTCCAAAATACATTTATTGTCAAATTGTCACAATTTTTTTTCGATATACCAGGATCAATTTAAGATACTCACATCTCAAGCCGTATACATTCTTATAAATAAACCTGTTACATAGCTCATAAATCATACTTGATGAATGATAGAAACTTTGTAACTGTTAAAATGCAACTGATCAATCCTTTCCTTCACATTTTCGCATTAAAGATAAGTAAAATCTTCACAGTTTCAATGATGTTAAACATTAATTTTGGAATATTCCAAATAACACGTTAAAATTATTGTATGTTAATTAAAATGAAAGCTTTAAATGTAGATATATATATTTTCCGCAAAATTTATTTCTGTTGATATTATAGAACAGCTGTAAAAGTAATAAACTATAAATTAAAACATAATTAATTGAATAAACTCATATATGAGAAATAATCACTATAATATTCTAAATGATTAATTAAATTCCAATTTTTTTTTCTAATTTATGCTTTGTTACCATGTTGAATATTATTTTATTTTGTTATCGTTTTGAATATTCGATGAGAAAATTATTGTAATTTATTATTAAGAATGATTGTAAATAGTTTTTCTGATTTTCTTTTATTTTACTCAGATTAGAATGAATCTAAAATTATAGCTAGGAATTAAAGATCCTTATAAAAATCAGCTGAAAAATTTTTAATTTGATGGCTATGTCAAAAAATCTTCACTCTACAAAATCCATTAAAGGAAATTATTTATCTCAACATATATTGGATTAATAAATTTTACAGCTGTAAAAAGGCATTATAAATCTGATTTATCAATAATTAAAATAATATCGAAAACTTCCTAAACAGTTAAAATTGTATATCAGTAAACGGGTAAAAAAAGGCATGGAGAAGCGAAGAAATGTATCCATGATTGATGTACAGTATATATCATATTTTTTTTGATAATTTTTAAAGATAATATCTATTATTGTTAACATCTCAGACATATGTAAAAATTGATACCGACCGTTTTATCATACTCTGTAGAAGATTGAATATTGATTTAACATTATTATGAGGTTGGTGCCTTGAAAATTCTGCAGCACAACCATGATGGTTGTCGAAATTTTACAGGCGATAGTCACACTGAATTTTTTTAATTGTTTATAATAATTTTTACTTTAACTTTCAAATAGTATATATAGTAGTTTGAAATATATCTTAATTATATTCTGAGTAGAAGATAAAATCAAAATCACATATATTCTATATTTGTTTTGAAATATATATTTATCACATCATTATCAGTTTTATAATTATATTTCTTCTACACTATAATACTGTTATTAGAATTTAGATTAATTTTGTAATTTCTTTAACTCACATTATATTACATTATTACTTCAATTATATCTTTTTGTGACAATTTTTATTAATTGATTGATTAATTAGTTTATATTTATAATAATAAGAGGACTATCTATCAGTGGCAATCATAATTATTCATATAAGCTATGTGTGGCATCTATAATTTCTGATTATATGTCCTATCAATTCTTTGATTGAGTGACTGTGATATGTTGATTATAGATATAGGTCTAGTTCTAAGTTATTAACATACTAACATTTTATTTAATTAAAAAAATAAAAATAAAAAATAAAAAAATATATAAAAAAAAAATAATAAGAAGAAAAAAAAATAAAAAAAAAATATTAGTTTTAGGTATTAACATAGCTGTAAGTCTTTTACTAACTTAAAATAAGTTTTCTTTTAACATACTTTCTAGATATACTACTAACA
>WUQG02199755.1:4611-21962 GCA_011317285.2 Androctonus mauritanicus
GTCATTTTTCACCTCCTCCACTTCTACCTCATCCAATGGTCCCTAGGAGAATCGATCTTCTACAAATATTCATAACTGGAGAGCGTCGCTCCTGACTTTCAAACAAATTGTTCTTTTATACTTTCAGACTGAGGAATTGATCTGTTAATTATGTATAGATACAAGAAACTCTTGATAAATGGGTTAGAGCCCGAGAGGCGGGTGTTGCCGGGACGGTTTTTTTTCTTTTTTTACTAAAAGAAGGATGGCGGACGGCCCAATAGACGCCATTTTGAACTACGTCTAAGCGCTATTTAGATGTCGATCACCCGGACGGATAAACCGGGAAGCGTGTTTCTACTTAGGCAAATTTTAAAGGCTAAGAGGTAAATACCGAGCATTTAGCCATATTTGGGCAACTAGAGTTTAAGTGGCCTAGCGTCTCTGGCTGGGAGCGTAAGAGCCAGAGCGGAGACGGCGCGCCGTCTTGGGTCGGAGAGTTTTTCTCGGCCCTTCAGCCCAAAGCCCAAAGCCAAAGTAAGACTGGAGGCGGCTTAAGTAGGCCACCTATTTTAGTTAAAGACGAAAGCTCTTATTATGGGTTAATGCGGGACGAATTTAATAAAGTCTTTCCGTTCGATCCAATTTGTATAATCTAGTTTGGACGGAGGTGGTCGGACACTGCCGATGACGTCATTCAATTAACCGCCTCCTTCTACCGTCGATTAAACGATCGAAGCTCGGCCGATACTCGACTTTTACCCGGTGGAGGGCCAGTTTTATTAAAAATTCCGGCCTGGGAAGCCACCCGTCGGGGCACCCAACGCCCTTTCTTCTGTTTGGAACCAATGCCTGTTAAAACGTTGGAGGTTTCTACCTACTTTTGACAGACAAACCTTCCGAAGGTAGAGGGGTGGTGGGTGGCCGTGTTTAAAGGCCGTTGGAGGTCGACGGAGGACTAGCCAGGGATGGAAGTAGTTAAAATTTGCGGACGCTAGACCGGGCCAGGGTGAAGGCGGGGGACGGGATGCGGCGCAATTATTGGTTAAAACCCGATAAAAGTCGGGGCCAGACGGACGGAGGCCGGATCGATACGCCAGAGCCAGATGATAACATTCGGCGTCTACATAGGCGGCTAGGGACGAAACGAAAGGAGGGCCAGAGGCGCGGTAACCCGGGGATGGAGGGCCCCTAGTTCTTAAATATATTTGAATCGGGACGACTAAATAACCCGGACTTAATTAGTTAAAGAGAAAACAAACAGACACAGGTAGGCGTAAAGCGTTTAAAAGAGAAATAAAACGACGAATATACGTTAATTAATTGATTCCTGTTTGAAAATAAACAAACGCCAGATTGAAAAAAGCATTTTAGGAGAAAATTAAAGGAGAAAATGCAAAATTATAAGATAAGCGTGGAGGAAAGCGGAAAACGTACCCGAGAAAGTACCGAGCGGCGGGATGGCATTACCTATCGTACCTGGAAAGATACGAGGAATACCTCTCCTCCTCCTCCTCCTCCTCCTCCTCTTATTTTTTAGTAAGGAGAAAAATTTCCTGGATTTAGATGAAGCGGAAATAGAAACGATATTTGGTCGGAAGCAAGAAACTGTCTACCGCTTTACTTCACGTAGAGAAGATGACAGAGAGGAAGATAAATGGCGGACGGATCGAAAACGGTTTAGAAAAGCATATGTACTCTCCGGGGAGAAGGTTGCCGAGAAAATTGGATGAAAATAAACAAATAATTTGCATTTCGGATAAATTACTTATACCGGCAGTCCTTTCGGTTTTTTATCCACCGGCTTTTCCAGCCCACCAGCCCTCTCGGCCCTTAAATAGGTCCCGTCATTGGTGGGTCCACCGGCCTTATTTCTATGGCGTCCAAAGGCTGGTTTCTACCAGCCCGATTTGAGCCCCAAGAAAGTTTCTTCCGCCCAGTTTTGCCTGAGGCCTAGGCTTTCCAGCCTGTAAAATAGGACCCAATTTGGCAGAGGAGAACGCTTTCCGTTTTAAAGGAAAATCGGCACTCCGATCTACCGCCACACATACTCGGAACAGGTCTTTTTTTATATTAAAAGGAAGCGTGTAACCCTTTCGGACCCGCCGGCCGGACAGCCTAGACTAATCCCCAGCCCGGAAGGCTGGAAATCGGACCCCAGGCCTAAACTGCCGACCCAACCGAGAGGTTTAACCGGGCCAGGTAGTGGTCTATTTTAAAAAGGCGGCCGGTTAAGCCGCCGGTAGCCGTTAGCCGTGGCCATGTTGGGAGTAGCCGCCGGAGCCGGTTCAAGCGTGGCTGGACGCCACCCCCTGCCGACACTCTCCAAAATCCGTAAGTGGCCGTAGTAGGCCCGTGTCTACCGGACCTAACCTCCACCCGGAGGCGGGTGGGGAAAGGCCAAGGTCGGTGTGCGTCCAACGGCGGTTTAACCGGGTCCAGTAGCGGAGGTGAGTGAAAGAGGGCCAGGGACCGGAGGCCGAGTGGACCACCGGTTCAGACAGACGGGAAAGAGTAAAAAATGGCGAATAATAAAGAGAATTTTATTTACGACTGGGAGAGATAAAAATACTCCAGTGGTGGCGCTATCCATCTTCTTAATGACTGTTTTTAATCGATTCACTCGTCGTATTTCTCCTTTGTTGTATCGTTATTATCGCCTCCATTAATCTTCCCAACTTATCCTCCGCCCCGTGCCAACACAAAGAGGGTGTCCCTCCGGCCGCTTCTCTTCCCAAATCCCTTTCCTACTTCAAAAAAATTCTTCAATTCCTCCCTAGCTAGGCTAATACGGTCGGCACCAATTTTATTTGGCAAATTTCTGCTATCGGTACTCTAACAGTTAGGGAGGGCGGATATGGAATTCGGCGGCTCCCGGCCGGACACGTTCACCGGTGGGACCGGCTAGCTAACATCCCCCACCTCTTCCGGACCGGGAAAAAGACCCGGCCGATTTATTTAAGGCTGGGATTCCTCACCCTCGACCGCGGAATTGGAAGTGCCGGTGGAGCCGAATTCGGCCTGGCGCCATTTATCAGCGGCCCCGGATCGATAGCGTCGACGGCGCGCCGTCATCCGTCACCCATCCACCTTCCCACGGCTAACGGCGTCTTTCGCCCCTCTACCCCCAAATAAAACCTTTAGCGAAAGGAGGTGTATTTCTCCCACCATCGGAGTGTCCCCGTTAGGCCGACCACCCTCCGCCCACCGCCGTTGGGACGGAGCCATCTCCGCCGTTACCTTCCGCCCAACCTTTCTCCCCGGGGCCGGTGCGGTTGGGACCGTACTGGTGGCTCCGCCAAAGGCGGAATAAAACCCAATTTCTTCTTATAGAGGCGGGCCCGTATTCTACGGAGTTTCTGTCGCCGGAGATAAGGGGCGTCCCGTCTCTCCTCCTACCAACCCCACGGTAGGTAGAAGGGGAGACGGGTCGGGCCACACCCACCGATCCCCCGACTTAACTCCGGGTTTACCAGAGAGGACCGACTGACTGCCGGACTAAGGCTGGGAAAGCGGTTAAGTCGACTAGCACCGGCCCGACCCTGCCGATAAATTAGCCCGGCCAGCGGGATGGGCCGCTTTTCTGGACTCGGCGGCGGATACCAGTCCCATGGGAAAACGTCTTAGTCCCGGCCCGTCGCATCCACCGCTTTGGCCCCTAAATCCCGTCGGCTGGTGGTGGCCACCGGTGGGGCGCCGATAGCCGGGGCCGATAGGTGCTGGTTAAAAGCGGCTTCGATCGGAAAATTTACCCGGGGCCAGAATCTGGCCTTTCCTTTCCCAGCCGGACCCACCTCCTCCGTCGGACCCTCGGCTGCCAATGGCTGGGGTGGTCCCAGACTCGGATTTCCCACCGACTTTCTCCGCCATCCCCACCGGCGCCCCCGGAAAACCCCCGGTTAATCTACCCACCCGGTCTACTTTCTCGGCTCCTAACGGTCGGAATTTGGGTGGTTCTTCATCCAGGCTGGCCATAGGTGCGATGGGTGGTCTGTCGGCTGGGCCGGGTCCCCGTCGAGTCCGAGCAAATTTTTCTGGGTTTAAGGCGGTGGGAAGGACAGAAAATTTGAGCGTGGGGGACCCAGTCCAGCCGAGATAAGTAACCGGGTTCCGTATTCTGTCTCCGTCTCTCCACCCTTACTTAAACAAAATATAGGCGCTGGCGCCCATGGGCCGGGACCGGTTAGTAAAGGCGGCGGGTCCCACTGGGTGGCGGGGGAAGCCGCGGTGGGCGGTGGCCGTGGCTATCCCGGGCCCTCGGTCCTTTCCCCGGATAGGTAGGCCGGGTTTAAGCGTTTGAGGCGGCCGCCCGTAGGCGGGGAGGAAGGGACGGGCCGACCTAGGTAAGCGCGCACCCCGGCGCGGTACGGGTAAATGGCACGCTAATGAGAAAATTCCGGGCGAATAAGTGGAGGCGTCGGAAGAAAGCTTAAAACAAAAGGAAAAGGGCGCCGTTGGATGGGGTGGGCAGCGGGACCGAGCGGATAAGTAATGATGGCGGCGCTTTAATTATCAGAAAGTAAAAATTTATGAATAAATTGTGCGAAAGTTGATGAGGAGAGAAATATTTTTAAAAAGGGGGGCGGGAAAAGCCAGAGAGAAGCATTTTTCTGTTCGACATAAAACACGTTGTGTTATCTTAATTCGCTTTACTTCTCTGGTATAAGATCAATCATACGCGGATGTATCTACAAATGGATGTTAGATAAGGAAAGTGAAGCAAAAATTAGATAGTTTATCATTTTTCTTCCGCCTCCGCTACGCCCCAATACCCGTCGATACAGATGGGCCGCCCGCCAATAATTCTAATACTAATAACAATAATTCGTCCGGGCCGTTACCTATTAAATTAAACGTTTAATAGATAAAAGTATTTTTGCTACCCACCGGATATAAAGCCTTCCACTGGGCCGCCAGTTATCTACGCGGCCCAGTTTTTATTCCCGGGAAATATTTGGTTTTGGGCCGAGCCACGCCGCCTCCGCCCTTGGGCTGGGGTCGGGGTGGCCGGGCCCCACCCGCCTTCCCACTCTTCCCTTCTCCGCTCCATTTTAGCCGCGCCGAGGCCCGGTGCTGGCCAGCGGACCCGGCGGCCGATGGTAGCCGCCAGGCCGATCCCAGGCTGGGGCGCTCCGTCCCAAAACCCGTGACTGACCGGCGGAGTAATTACCTTCCCGCCGCTAAGAATGGTGGACGGAGACGGAAAGGTCCGCTGCCCTTTCGGAGATGAATAACAAATGGCCAGCCCGAGAGTCGACCTTTCGGCTAAAGAGTAAGGCCGTCCCAGCCGGTTGCCCGCTCCCACCCGTAATTACTAATACACTAAACAAGAGAGAAAGTCGACATGTTCGGACCACCCAACGGGGCTGTTTGCATCGAATTAAAAACCTTTTACCACCGGAAGGACGTCGACTGCCTACCGGTTAAAATTCCGTGGGGTCGAATCCTGCGGTTTTCCATGGGAGAAGCTGGACCGCCCCTTCCCTTGGAACGTCACCCTGGAAAGACAAAATCACCTACCCGTGAGAAATGGCGGGCTGCCTAAATTAACTGACTTAGTGGCCGCGTTTCGGTGATGGAATGGAGAAATAGCCCCGGGAGACCGAAGGGCGGGTGTGGAAGGGCCCTTCCCCTTTCTCGGTCGAGTCCCGGTGCCGACCAGAAAATTCCCGGTCCAGTCTCGGTCTATAAAATAAAGCGTCCACGCACCGGCTGACGGCCAGTTGGGATCAGGTGCCCTTGGCCGCCTATTTATACATATTATGGGACCGACACGGCCGCTGCCGACTGGTGAACGACCCAGCCACACCCGGTGACTATCGACCGTTACATATATGCGATGTACATCGAATTCGTTTCTACCGTTTATACGTAGGCGGGCATTTTGAAAATTCGATTGCCCAGATTTCCAGTTGGGGTACATGGGCGTATCCATTATACTGATTTCTTACTTCTTTCTATACCGTCCGCTCGGATAAAATTACTCGCAGTCTAATTTTACCAGTCGGTGGGGAACTGGAGCGGGATAGATGCGGTGGCCACCGGTCCGCTACAAACAATACCCGAATTTTAAATTGGTACGGGGATACTTTTCCAGGCAGCCAGTGCGTCCGGTGAGGGAAATTTAGCGCCGCACAGTTTTCCATTTTCCAGTTGCTTACGGGCCCGAACTTAACTTTGGCCAGCCAAATTCTTTCCGGCTGGAAAATGTGGCTAGCCCGGCTTAAAAGCTCCGTCACGGGCGGCGGTGGCTGGAGAGAGAGGGACCCCGGGCGCTTAAATTAGGGAAGCTTTAGCCTGGAAAGAAAAAACTACGGACACTGGGTGGGATAGTTTGTGGCTAGATGCGGCGTATCCCAGTTAAGTAGGTTGTAAGGTAATTGGTGGAGAATTAGTTGTTGGGCCAGACTATACTTTCCTTCATTAATATTTACTGTCAGACGGTCTGGGTAGATTCATTAATCAGAGAATCAACGGCTTCTAGCAATTAAGTAATCACTACTATTCCCTCGTCTCAGGTGCAGCATTTTCTAGTAATCCTCTTCCGCGGCATTTTATCAAAACGAAAACACTATCCCATTTTGCCTGCCATATATTAGAGAAAGTCGGAAATCAATGCCAATCCCCGAAGGTCATTAACCGTCTCTAATAACTGAGTCCGGCTTAAAGTAACAGTCGATAAAGAACCGCAACAAAAATGCGCCCTCCACTCCCCACCGGATCTTTCCAGCCATTTAAAAGTCCATCCGATTAGCCAATTTCTTACTCCGGTCAAATATCTGCCCCCCTACGCCGGTAACTGGCAGTTATTTTAACCCGAGTCTCTGCCCGGCCCGTCCTTTAGTTCCGGCCGAAAGAAAAACGTTTAGCCGCATTCGATTATCCGTGCGCCGTTTGCCCGTATCGAGATCCGTTTCTCCCGGATTAGTGTGCCACGGCCGTAGGAGTACATCGGAAGCAGTTTCTGCAGTTTACCAGTTGATTCCGATTCTCTAGCTTAAACCAACCATGGGTATTCCCATATTCCGTTACCATATATAATGCGCTGTCTGCCTAATAGCCCAATAAGGGCAGAGAATTTACGGTACCGATAAATTATCCGGACACTCTTTCTGTTACCACTGTGGTTTATCGGCTACACGCCACGGTAAAGTTTTATCCGGCCTTAATTATTTGTACCGGAATATAGCCGAGAGACGTATATAGACGAAAGTAAAAGCTGTATTTCTATGGATAACTGATTTCTATGGGAGGACCGTACGGAGCGGACCAGCCAGCCGTTTCGATGGAAGCGATCGACTAGTCGGTCATCGTTCCTTACTTTTGCCGCCAATCAAACTGTACGAAATTTTTGGCCATATTAGCCTGGGCTCCAAGCGGCTAAGGAGGGAATATATCCTAAATTGAAAGACCAATTTCCCATCCAATTCGATTAACCGTCGGCTAAGTATTAAGCTAAATGAGCCGCCATTCATAGTCGGCCGGTGGCTGATTGGATAGAGTTTTGCAAACAAATCTTCGACCAGAGATCATTTCCAATATCATTTAGCCTTTATTTGCATTCTGATCAGCTAAATCTCCGGAGATCCCCGAGCGCATGTTCGGTGACAAATTACGGATTGCCATTGTGATTTATGAGGGTTAGTAAATCATGACACAACCATCTATCACCAGAAGAACCTCGGGGGACAATGCAGACCACATTTCAGCTCTCCTCACGTGTAATTGTTGCTGTTTGGACAAGGATGCTATCCGATTGGACGGATTGAAATAAATTGTTCTCTAATATCGCTAATCCCTGGAGCGCAGTAAAGAATCACATTATTTCATTTGCCGTGAAAATCCAAATAGGAGAGGAGGAAAGCGCGCCATTCGAAGGTTGCGTCGGTATAGCCTACTATTTGGTCCCGCTGACCAACCTCTTTCCCATTCACTGTCCATGGGCTAAGCTTAGGATTTTAAATGGCTAACAACCATCAAAGTGGGTAGATGCTCGGCTGGCCCTAATCCGGAATCATCTCCACCCGTCCGTAACTCGGCAGAGTCTTAGATTTCGCCTAATCGGACAAAGAATCAACACATATCCGAGTGTAGTCAGCACCTATCCGAGCCAATGTCGGTCGATGGTGACTATAAATTAAGTCGCTACACCTTCCTTAATAACAAGAAAAATAAATGGGAAATAGGCGATAACCGGCACAAATTTTAATGGTAATTATTATAAGGGGAATTTTTCCGAAGGTCTTCAAGAATAAATGTTTGAATTTATACCTGTCTGGAATATGTGGTTTTCCCGGCTACATCGGCCGGATAATCGGAATCGGCGTGGCCAGAGTGTTAAACAATTTCCATCGACTTAACCTCCTTCCTTGGGGAGAGAGAGAGAGTGGCTGTCCCGTTCTCGGCTTCTTCCTTATTAATCGACAAGAGCAATTTTCTAAATTAACTTAACGATAAAATAAATTAAGAAGGTAAAAAATAATTTAGATTAAAAAATTAAATTATAAAATACTAGCGGGTAGACAAAAATCGATGCTGTTGTCTAAAAAAATATGCAGGCTGGGGCTCTTCCATTTTCCTGGTTACCCGGACGCTGGCGATGATGGTGGTGGACTGAAAATTATTTACCACCCTAATAAACCCGACAGAAACCCGAAAGTATCCCGATCCATTAATAAATTTGCAATTACATAACAACGACTCCACTTATGCTACTTTAATAACAATTTGGAATTACTACAATAGTATGGTAATTGCTAAATTGTATATCGTCCGAACTAAAATCTCATTAAATTCAAACATGTTGCACGATTGATTTGTGTTCTAACATCCCTTTACAACATAGTAAAGCGCAGCATCTTCGGATCAAGTAATATTATAGCAGCATCGGAGTTGTAATTAGTGCTCTAATAGAATCTTTATACCTATACATTACTGTCATGATAGATGCTAAATCTGTTTAAAATTCGCTTCTCCTTATAAATTAATTAAGTAAAATTTGCTGGTAAATTGAGCCCCCTTCTTCTCCCCTCCTCCAGAAATTATGCTGTTAGGTGTTTGGCTTCTTTCTAACGACTACAATGGTGTCGGCCCAAGGAAATGCCTTTCGTTTTCAAAGTGCGGGCCCGTGGCTGCCAATGCGCGACTATGTAAAGTAAAAATTATATAGGAAGTAAATAGCCCCAGGAGCCAAATCAGGATTTACCGGTAAAGTCCAAACAAACAACATTTTGCCGGACCGAGAGGAAAAAAGGAAGAAATGTCTTCAGTTAAGTATAGGGTCTGGTTTCTACCCGGGGCCATACACCTGGTAGATCTGTAAATATCGTGTATCAACAGGCATTGGCGCTCTCTTCTATTTGATAAAATGTAAATTTATGTTTCTGGTAAATCAGTCTGTTTAAAAATCAAAACCGCTCCATCTTTCGGCCACTCGTTTCTTTAAAGAAAAAAAAATGGCCGTAGTTTAATACCTATAACCGCTTTGCGCTTTAAACGTCTGTAGATAGCTCTTTTTGGTAGAAGATTCTCGCCTGTCTTCATGCTGAATATATAAGACTCGTGCTTCTTCCGACCACACTACATAGGATCGAAGCTTATTTCTTAACAGGAATAAAACACAAACTGCTCTTAATATTTTGGAACTACGGTACTATATATCCATCTTGTTTCTAACAATGGAAAGAATCTACCGAGTATTAAACGAAATATTATTCACCCCTGTACTAAACTTTTAACTTTGGTGGCTAGGAAAGCTGTACATACGAGGTCTGCAAACATTTTTTTCTTACTGTGTGGCGCGGCGTGTGAGACACAACTGTGTATCTCTGGATACACTAAACGTATATAATGTGTTTTAAAATAGGTAATATGTATCTTATCTTTATTAACCACTTTCCGGCTGTTTACCAACTGCCCAAATTATAAAAAAAGTCACAGTTGCGTAACGTTTCCCCATTCCAGCTGGAATAAAAATACAATTAAGCGGAGGAAGGTAGCGCATCTAATTGTTTACAGCAGTAAACATGGTAGCGAAAAAAGGAACAGAAGATTTCCCTTTCCACTCACTCAATTTAAACAACAGCGTGTTTAGTCGTTTATTTAATACTTTATTCTGTTCTCTGTCTTTCTCCCCAGCAGGCAAAAGATGGTTAGAAAATCTATTCAGTACAGCAGCACCATTCTATGTAGATGAGTGTCCCTAGCCGCGGGGTGGTACGTCCACACACTGTATTTAGTTACAAGCGAGGAATATCGATCGAGGCAGAGAAACATGATTTTTGTCGCTGCACTATATGACATGCCATCTACAGGGCAATTTCAGTTCTTTTCTCTCACTCTCGGGCAACTGTTTGAATTTGAATAGGGCACGTGCAAGCATCCCGCTGCCATGACAACGGGATGATGGCTTTCTCCATCTTGCTCGCTTGTGCACAAACATTCTATACAACATCGATCTTTATACTCGCATATATGAGCTTAGAACAGTTACACGTGGCTAGCGATTGTCGAAATTTGCTAGAGACATGTTAAAAAATCTGAAGCTTTTATTCCACCGCGCCATTTCTTCGATCGAATCGCACCCAGGGAAATTAAGTATTACGGTTATTTTCCTCTTATTTAATAAAAACCTGCCGCGCTATTAAAATATTTTCTCCACTCGATACACTAACAATGGAAAATGCGCGACAATGGTTTTGTCGAAAGTAGGTTACAGTTTACGTGTAGGATTTTTAGCTCGGGGCTTTTGTCCTAACCTAAGAAGGCTGTTGGCCTAGTTTTATCGGCCTTTGAAATTTCTCTCTTTTTTTGGAACGGAAGTCTATATATAAAGGCAGAGAGAGAGAGAGAAAAAACTTTCTACCAAGGCCTTAAACCAACATAACTTATTATTTATTATTAAAGGGATTGGCCTTCCCAATGCTAACTCGGGCCAGAATAGCTTTCGAACTGGCTCGAGTTTATAAAAAACGTCCGTCTATCTGTCAGTCTGTAGGTAAGCGGAGAAAAATACTGGCCAGCCAATCAGGAAGTCACGGGTGCGGATCAATAAACACGATCCGCTTTTACAACAATTTTGCCACCAGACATGTCCGATTGAATTTGCATAATGGAAACTGTCACTTTAATTCTTCTCTTCTATTTTTGTACTTAATATACTTTGATGGATGATAAATTTATTTTTCTTATATATATGTATGTGTACACACACATACGCATATAAATACATGCTTTTTTTGAACAAGGATTCTTCCTTAACTTTACTCCTAATAACATAAATACAGTATATAAGAATACATATTTTATATATGTTTGGAAATAGTACATTAGTAATAGCTATTAAATCTCTAATAAAGGAAACATGAGTCACGAACAGGTGGGAGAGTTCTGTACACGTCACAGCACGCTTGGCTGACGATTTCTATCAGCAGCGACGGAAGACGCGATGACAACGTCTCTGGTGATTCTGTTTAATGACAGGAGTGACGCTTTCCCGGTCTGGTCGAGACCTATTCTAAATACTAAAAACCACCATTATCTTACCTAATCTCACGCAATCTCAGATTTCATTCGATAGTTGGCATTTAAAAAACGATACAAATTTCTTAACACCAGACATAAAATGTTTCTAATTTTATTGTTAACGTATGAAAATTGATGAAAATATGGGGATCGTGCCAAAAGTTATAATATTGAAACAAAAACAAATCGAAACTCACCCAAGGATTCAATTCGATCTGCATCGATACATTTGCTGCAGTACGGATTTTTTAACTAATCAATACGGAAAATGTGTGGCACACTATCCAGTATAATGCCAAAATTATTAATGGAAAAGAAAGAGGCTAAAGAGTTTGATTTTAACTCCGCCTCTTTTAAAGAATGAAAATGTTTCCAAATGTTGTAACGCAGTATGTTGCTACTGCGCTATGTAAAAATTCGGACTAGAAAAACGTGGAAATATTTGACAAGTTGCGCATTTATAATTATTAATAGGCCAAAAACTTCCATAGAAGTCGAGAGTAATTTCCGTCGTGTCTTTATTCGAAGTCAGAGTTTTAATGTAGTCCAAGGGATAAACGCTCTGGGAAAAAATAGATGTTAACACAACTTTCCACTATTGTAAGTGTGAGCGGCGAAAAACAATCGACCCACTGTCAGCCATTTCATTCACTTAAAAACCCTTTTAGCCACGTGTGACCGGATTACGGACGTTTAAAGCCAACTGGCAATCGCTTTATCGCTTTCGGAAACATAAAAAAATATCCAAACTATAAATGAACCTTCAACGGGCACAAAAAGATTTCGACTTAAAGAGAATAGAGACTTCTTTATAACTCGGATCATCGACCGAAATGAAAATATTATTAATGTTATCCCATATCTACATTAAGTACATAGTTGAACAACCTGTTTTGGAGAGGCAGCGCCAACTTTTTAATAAGTGGTTGTAGCGCGCAAATACATACTAGTCTGTTAGACAATGGTGAAATTCCTTCTGGTTTTTTTATTTTCATCCCCAGCCCTCTACCAGCCAAATTCATTCGATTCTGCTGGGTATAGTCGCCCATATAATTGCCGTAACGTCAACAACCACTTTGTTTATTCAGTATTAAGTTGAGGCAGAATTAAAGTCAACATAATATATTTGCAGTCGGTGGCAGAGTTTTCCTAATTTGCTTCTGCAATAACATTCCGAGGGAAGGAATTTAATAATTTGCTTTGTTAATTCCCCTATTGTAAATTGGCTGTTATCATTGGTAAACAATCTCAGGTTCGAATGGTGGCGCGTCTCGGCCAAGGCTGCAGAAATTGCCACATTAAAGCCAATTAAATGGCTGGTGTTACCAGACGTCGAGAGTAATACGGCCACCGATACTAGTTTCCACTTATACGTGCTAAAGAGAGTAAAGGTCGAGTGCGACGCCAGTCGATCGCGCCGTTCTCCTACGCGACGCGACGATGTGGGTTTCAGATAAGCCGGTTGGGCCGACGATAAGAGGCTTTCGGAAACGGAATAAAATTTAAAGCCCGAAACATAGGTTATAAATAAAATGTAATTATCTGACTCGCTTATATTTATAGCCTCTTTAAAGGCCGGAGAGTCGGATAGCGCGTCCACCATTCGCGTCGCTCCAATGAGCGATGTATCACCACCGTGTTACGTTAAGATAAGAGAGTTCGGCTTAAGAGTTTACAGTTTATTTACAATGCTAATTATCTGTTAACTATCTCCTCTTAAAAGACACCAGCATCAGTTTTGCCCGACAATATCAGCCACCCCGCTCCGGGTGATCCAGATTGACCAAACTAGGCAGCCTTAAACGCTTCCACTTTTCTGGAGAAGAAGCGAATCAAATTTGGAAGGTCGATACCAACTCGGAGCAAAATTTGAGATACCGAGGTTACCTGTCTGCGACGGAAACGTTACGGAAGGCGTAGCTCGACTGGGAAAAATGATCTACATCCCGATTTTATCGATCGTCTATGGTGGTATTATAACTATAACCACGGCCACTTTGGCTGTTAACAACCTCTATAGTTATGGCAAATCGATGGGCACTCCATCCAGGGTGAAATTGAGACCGTCATTTAGGGCTTAATTATTAAAAAGAAATCGTTGTTAACAATGCATACTACAGAATTTTATAATTCCACTAGGGCCTAAATGTAGGTTAGACGACTCCGTTAAAATGCTAGGTGGTTAAATGGAGTTAAGCCGGCCGAGTTACCACTATTCGTCTTGTATCAACAATGTTGGCATTTAGAAACAGAAGAAGGTTAGCCGCGCTTTATATTTATATTGAAAATGAAAAACGGTTATATTTTTCTGCGTAGAAAAGAAAAATGTTGGACCGAACAAGACCCGCCCGATCATAACTTTCGACTGGCTTAGTTGGGCGCAGTTTTTCATTATAGAGCAAATCTGTTATAACACGAAAAACATAAATTTAAAAAGCAATAATTCTGTTTATCTGTATGGCAAAGGATGCGACCCGCATCCGGAGATATATCCCTTCAACCACTGGAAAATTGACGGCAGGCATTTTAAAATTTAAAGCTGTCGGAGTCGACCAGTTTATCCAGCTCCGAGCAATAACATTAAGCCAGGGGCAGCGGCCAGATTTAGTAGACAATGAGCGTGACTCATATATTGACAATGTTCTATTACTCTTTGGCTATCAGTGGTTGGCTCTATAAAGACTATAGCCTGGATGTATTTCCTCATAAAACCATTTCGTGTAAACAATGCCCATCCTCCCTTTCCATTCGGCTTTACTCTTTATATTTTTTTCTTTGTATAA
Source organism: Androctonus mauritanicus (assembly GCA_011317285.2). NCBI lineage: Eukaryota > Metazoa > Arthropoda > Arachnida > Scorpiones > Buthidae > Androctonus > Androctonus mauritanicus. The sequence continues at coordinate 18,897 of WUQG02199755.1, forward strand.
ATTAAATAATTCATTAGTTTACACGGCTGTTTTTTTCTTTTTCAGCCAGTGGATAATTACGATTTATCCTTGAATATGACGGATCCCAACGCCGAGGCCTACATGTCTGGAGATCAGGTAAATTAATTTTTCTTTTTTCTTTTCCTTAAAATTATTTAAAGCCCGTCTATTTAAAGAGCTGGGTGGATGAAAAAATTCATCCTTAGTTTTTTAACCAGCCACCAGTTTTAAGTGGCGCCGCTTTACCAGTTTACGCGCATTTATTAAACCAAACTGCCTGAAAAAATGGAGGTGGTTTTTACCTTTCTGCCGGTACCGAGTTATGGGTGGATGGAAGACGATACTCTCCTATTCCGCCTATCTAGCCCATTTTAATCTGATAATTACTTATTTTTAAATCGAAACTTTTCCAGTAGTAAGTATTAGCTGGGTAAAATGTTTCGGGCCGGTCAAAGGTTAAAAAAGTAACTTTAATCTCATTTCGGCATTTCATTGGCTAAAAACAAATCCGTGCCGAAAGTTTTAAGACGCTTTAGCCGGTATAAAATGAAAATTTTAATTGGCTGGAGAAGAATTAACCCGGATAGCGCGTGTGTCCTCCACTGGCTCTCGACCTATCCCACCAGCGCCCGAATCCGCTGTGGGTTGGTTAAACAATATACGATATACTGTAGCTACTTAAACTACCCCTCCCGTAACTACTTAACGGGAAAATTTTTGTCCGCCAATAACCCGGATTATTTTACTCCGGCTCTATTTACAAAATACTGATTTCTTAAAAGAATGGCTGTAGGTAGGTAGGCCACCTTCCTGAAACTCTGTATATTTAGAGTTTTCGACCCGTGACCAGCCAGTACTTCTCGAATAATAATAATAGTATTGTCAGTGACAGTAAGTTTAGTTTTCTTGGTTGGGTTTGGTTTTTATGTTTACGATGGAGAGTAATTCCAGCTTAGACTTAGAAAATCGATTGGTGGCCGAGGAAGAGAGTAGTCTGATCGGAAGAACCACCGATTAAGGCCCGAAACTATGGGGAGACGGGAGAAACTGTATTATAAGAATTAAGTGAAGAATAATAGATCTTCGATTCCCCGGATATATTTATACAGTTATCAAAAAATTGATTATATTTCTGAACAAATTAAAATTTTCTGGTAAACATGGCTATCGATGGTCCTGGTTGCGGTAAGTCATATTCTATTAATTCTTTGGCGCCTATTAACTGACTATTTTGATCGGACTTTCTGTTAATGGCTAGTAAATGCCAAAATAGAAAGAAGAAAAGGAGACGGCCGCCTCGGTTTAAAGACTACCACAGCGCTCGTGACCAATTTTCTAAATATACCATTTAATCTGTAGTTTGGTTATTTGTTGCCGTTCCCACCACTGGGTTTCGATACAAATTTCATTGGGTAAAAACAAAGCGATGGAGGGAATTTTTAAGAGAAAAAACAGTTTAGCCGGTATGAACCGAAAATTTTAATTGGCTGGAAATAAGTTAGATGGCGCCTTGGTCCTCCGCTTTACACACTATCAGCGCCGCCTGAAAAATTTGACCAAAACTTAAGCGGCTGTCTATTTGTGCCAGACGGAAAACTTTAGAAACTTATCGAATGCTATCCGGCTAGCCCATGTTTAATAAAATTGAATTTCCAGAGTAAAAGTATGGAGTGTGAAAGGTGGCCCGGAGTGTCTACCGCCATTTTAAATTACTTTCAAAAAATCCTTTAAAACTCCTTTCCTCCGGCTGTTATTTATTAAACTGTTACCGATAACATTTAAACTATGGCAAAATAAATGTTTAATAGGAGAAAGCGGAAGATGTAGTTGTGTTCTCTCGCATCGATTCCGAGAGAGAGAGAGAGAGAAACATTTAGTTACTAATGATAGGGAGTAATTACGGTGTAAGAAGGAAATGATGTTATGTTCCATTCTAGCTACCAATCAATGGCTGTAGTCTAAGTAAAGTGGCTGAAAATGCGATCAATAAATGGCGACGGGGTAATTCAATCTCCTTTCTCGCGCACAACCGTCCGCGATTTCTACCCGCTCTCGCTTCCTAGGGCCCTCCACCACACGCCATCTCTCTTACGGCGCATCCTCTATGTGTCACGCCATTGATAGGCCCGGAACGGTTTCGGACCCTATCTCCCGGTCCACCCCGGCTACCGTCTTTTCTGTTGTTCTTGCGCGCCAGAAGTCAATACGGACTAATTCCACTTCCGCCCAGAAAAACCAACTATCGATTCAGGAGATGACATTTTTCTGCCTAACTCTCTCAGATAAGTCTTATCCCGGATTTTCTAGGCGTATTTTAAAATCTCTTCTTCCTAAACCGTGGCATTTTGGTAAATTTAAAAATTATATCCAATCAATCTTAGGTAAAGTTGGGTTTCTTTTTTTTATAAGTGAGAATTTCCGTTCAAAATAACTGAGCTGTAGCCTCAGCCAAAAAGCAGTTTCGGTGGTACATCAATTTATTATTATTATTATTAATTATTATTATTAGGTACAGAAAAACCGGAAGAATGCGGTAACATAATACGACTGGATTATTTTCGTATAAGTACATTAATCTGTTGGTACAGAAATATTATAGTGAGTGGTCTGACCGGAAGAAACGAACTACTAGATAGATATTTTATGGTAGAAATTCAAATTAAATGCTGCTTTGTCGGGTAATCCGGCTATATTACCGGGAATCCAATGGGCCGAATATCTCGTTGTTGGGAGTATAAAAGAAGCGAAATGTAACCACTGGCCGAGTACTGTACCGTACACTGGCCGAAAGACAGCCAAATGTGGGAGTGGTGCGCTAGCCGGCCAGACAAAGATCTCGGAGTGGAGAGGCTGCCGCGGGTCGGAGAAAACACCCGTTGTCTGCCAATTTTCCCACTTTCTCGGCTAGGTAGAACGGCGGTGTCCGGCTCCCCCACACGTGGCCCTAAAACACTAATTAAATGATAATAGGAAAAAATTAAGGCGGGGTTTTATACGATAATTAAAGAAGCTAGAGAGAGGTACAACATCAATTCGGTCTAATTGCCTCTGGAAATAAAAATTAAA
>WUQG02199866.1:0-94463 GCA_011317285.2 Androctonus mauritanicus
ACAATCCGATATGCGCCGGGTTTTTGGGGACCAGTTCGAAAATGTTAATAAAAAACTGTCTAATATATCGGACTCTGACAAACTTAGTCCCGAGTGTTTAAAACAGACAAAATGAGGGATTTAGCGGCTGCGCTTGAAATGTCTGGATGTAGAAAAACTGAAACAGATGTGTAATGAAGAAGTTACTCGCTCGTTGAAGTTTAAGAAAAGATAGATAAAAATTAAACGGTATTTAGTCAAACACGTATTACTGTGTGACATTTCGAAGAATAATCGTGCCTTTTTTTTTTTACTGAGAATTCAAGGTTAACAACACCCGCTATAAATTGGACTGGGCTTTATATCTTGCTGAAAACTGAAATATTGTTCTATACTCTGTCTTATACGTCTGCGTGTGGATATTAATGTAAGGCGTAGCAAAGACGGAATGTCCAACTTTCACTTCCAACCTACACGCCGAATACTCCCCAAAGATCTGACAAAGAGGCAATCTACAAGCAGAAAGCAACTTACAGACTAATGAATAAGCAACAAGGTTCAGTTCATGAAATGAGAAATGTGACATGCACACCGTGCACACCATGACAATGGCACCTGTAATAACTGCAAGAGGCGATAAATCACTAGTGCCATGACGCAGTACCTCAACACCGCACAACACTATTGATTTCCTTAGTTCGATCAAAATTGCATTCGTCCTGGAATCAACCAAGTTAATTTTAATTAATGGATAATTGATTTTTTTTGTTTTAGATCCAGGAACGAAAAGAAATAATTCAAAAGGTAGAATGCGTAATTGAAATACGTTTTGACATAACATTTTTCTACCTTAATTAAAATTAATAATTAAAAACGTGATTTAAATTGATAATGATGTTAAAAATTAAAACATTGTTTCTTGTTTTCACGAAAATCGGAGACGTGATCAGGTGTGACAAATAGATCGAAATCGGTCATTTCGAGCAACGAGATGATTTGTTATTGGAGAACATCAATGACTGAGCCATTCCATTAGTCATGGGTCGAACGGTCATTAATCATTAGCAACTTATCGAAGTCTAGAAAACTGATTGTGTCCTCCGACCCGCTTCTCGTCATGCACATAGATTGTAAGGTCAAATGGTGGCCCCTTCTTCCTTCATCCACCTACCTTTTTAGTCGGATATAAATTATCTGAGAAAATTCTGAGGTGAGAGGAAATTTTAAATGAACTTTCCTTTAAAGAATGCTGAGAAAATACTTCCTGTTTATGCTAATTATATAACTCTGTTTATACTAGGTAATAAATTTTAAAAAAATATTAAAACTCCCTTTAACGTAAGATCTACAGCGATTTTTAAACATAATTAACTATTTTTAATTGCAATCAATTACTTCAAAATGTAATCAATATCAAATAAAATAAACGATTTTTTGAATCAAATTAAACTGTTTAAGTGAAATTAACAGTCGTTTAATTAAGTGGAAAATGGCAATTTTTTCTTTGTAATTGTAATCATTCATTTTAAAATAAAATCATTTGTGTTTAATCAATTACTTGAACTATATCTAAAACATAGTTGATTTTAAATAATTATTTAATAAAACTATTTAGTCTTCATAACAGAGTTTAATGTTAGATTAATGAAGTAGAAAATTTCTCATAAGAATTCTAACAAAATGAATAACTATTAGAATCTAGGGATTAATCTCGTGACCAGATGACATATGAAGTTTATAATAACCACCATCAATTATTTTAGAAATAGAAATATTCTTAATGATGGTGCACATCTTCGCGGATCGAATCGTGTTTCTCAGGTTCCCATAACAGTTAAATATTGATCTCGCATCATAATTTTTTTCCTTCTTCGTTTTTTTAAGACGTTGTTTAGTCTGGTGCCAGTTAGACATTTGCAAGTACAATTCAATGTTCTTTCGATGCCAGTTTGTCTGCATCAATGATGATCACAATTGGTATACAAGAAAAATAACTTATAAACATAAGTTATTGATGCAGTAATGTTCTCGGTTCTAGTAATTGTTGTTTGTCACGCACGTTAAAAATGATAGTGATTTTTTGTCATCTACCTTGGTTCCTATGCGAAACTGCGTTTTTATTCAATATACCTTCAAGCTAAACGAGCCAATATGGCGGATAATTGACGTCTTACAGGAAATGGTGACCATGGTGTTTGCAAAGATTACAAAAATCAAATGGTGCTTAATAGATATAAGACTATTATTAATATTTTTGTCCTATTTGAGATTGATTGAATATTTAACATCATCAAAGCTTTAATGTATGGAATATGAAGTTTGAATCTAATATTGCTCTATAATATTTTATTTTTTATTTTTTTTTTGTTTGTCGAAGGATAATAACTCATCTTCGGGAGATAATCATCTGAAACAGATAATATTTCAAAATGTGACAAATTAGATATAATTATGAAAAAATAATAATCGTCAAAGCGCATTCTATAAATAGCAGATAAAAGATCTAAACTGTTGAGGAGGGAATGAAGTTACGAGAAGAGAATATCATTTAGGTTTATTTTAGATGCAAATAAAGGAATAGGACTATTTTTAGCAGCCATAAAAGCCGTTTAATATAATATAGAAGGAAAAGAACTAAGTTTTCTCCTTAAGAGTATTTTTTTTCATTTTTTTACTTAAGGACAAAATGAGAAACAAATCTAGTTTAACTCATTAAATAGAAGCTTAATGTATATCTTCAGGAATATATCATGAAAATAAGTCTATAGTAATAAATTATATAGTATAATATATAAATGTGTTGTCGGAAACATAATTTAATGAAATAAAGTATCTATCTAAACAGTATAGTTTTAATTCAGATAGAATTTTCGAAAAATAACTGAATTTTGAGTTCTTTCTCGTTATATTTGATATCAGGATGATTAATAAATTCTTATATATATTTTTAAACAAAGTTGTTAAAGATATTTACGAACAAATAAAAAAAACTATTTTTATATAATAATTATCAATAAAATTTTCATGTTAAAATCTATATAGAAACACTTTAATGAGCAGTTATCATACAATTCGTGTTTTATATCAGTTTGTTATTTATTCTTCAAAAAGAATGTTTAAGCAAGTTTCATTTGTAATGCTTAGTTCAATAAAAAATAAAAATGACTTTTATTTATCAAATTTAAGTTGGATTTTTTATTTTAATCGTGAAAGGACATCAATAAAATCATTTAACATTATAAAAATTTAGTCTGTATTTGATTATTATGAAAATTCCTTTTATTATCGCAAACATCGATCTTAGATCTCTTAAATGTAACTTATTGCTGATTTATTAATTATATTAAAATTTAAAATCATCGAATAGTTCTCTAATGAAGATAGAGAAGAAATTCGAAATTGTTTGTCACTCCAATGATGACAATGCATCGTGATAATTATACTATTATGAGGGAAGGGGAAAAAAAAAGAATGAAAATTAAAAAGTGCAAGAAAGATAATATAGTCTTTATATTTTATATAAGGTACAATTAATAATTAATTGCATGATTGCAATCTCCAATAATAACTTCGTTAATAAATTTGCATACTTGATTGAAAGACCAGGTGATGTTACAAAGACTTCTAAACTGTGCTAAATCTTAGAGTTCGTTATAGTTTTATATATTTTTTCTTGTTCTTTATTTTGCTTATAAATATAAATAAATTTTGTAAAAATTATACATGAATTTACACAAAATTATGCAAAAAAAAAAAAAAAATTCCCTCTCTAAAAGTTCATTGTTTTATAGAATTTAATGAAGATTAATGTAACTGTTGAGAAATGTATAATAAACAGAAATTTAAAAAATTTCTAGATACGTTCAAGTGAGAATTGAAAAAATTAAATTATTTGAGAACGTAAAGGATATCAATTCTTTGAATACCGGTACCTGAATTAAGTTATAAGTGAATGTTCTTAGTTTCTGTTTGATATCTTAGACTATTAATAATAGTCAAGAAAATGGGGCAACGAAATGTTGACATCAAATCAAAAAGATAAACAAAAAAAGTAAAAAAGATTCGCATTAATTATATGAGGTCCTAACTGTTATCACTGTTTCTGCAGCTTAGATAAAAGAAGAGAGTCTTATAAGATAGGCCTACTACTGTAATTAACACAGAGACCTCATTTCTGTTTATCTTATTGCAATTTATAATAAATTTATAAAAATTCTTAGCATATCAAATTAGAATTTAGATCAAAATTAGTTTATTTACACACATCACTGTAAATATATAAAGATGCAATTGCGTTTTTTTTTTTTTTTTTGAAGAAATCTAAGTGTGATACCAAAATTGATAATAATCTGATAGTTGTTTGTGAATATTATCTGCAAATGTAACATAATCAGCAACATAATCGTCGGACATATCATTATCAATGCGAATGATGTTCTGATAAGAATCAATAGGTTGAGAGTCGAATGTGCATGTGTTGATATACAGATAGTCAAATGTGACAGTTGACCGATGGCTTATTCCTATTATAAATCTTTACACTTTATGGTTTCTGGCTATTTCTAAAGTTCAGATAAAAGAAATCATCCATCACAGATGGAAGAGATATCAGAAATTTGTCCGAGATGTTTTTAAGTACTATTGATATTGAATTTTAAAATATCAGGTTTATTAAAATTTTATAAAAATCTAATTTTATTATTGCACTTTGGTTCTGATCATTCTTCGTTCGAATCATTCATTCATATATTTTAATGGGAATAAATTCTAAATTTCTTAGGAAAATTCGATGAATTTTTATTATTATTATTTTTTAATAAAATGAATCTTTAAAAGTCTTTATGCTAATCCCGAATAGTGAAAAGCCTATCTAAAAGAAGGCTTTTTTTTTTATTTTTAAAATTTATATTAATCATATTCAGTTAATTTAAGTTTTCGTATTAAAGAGCACTGATTTATAATCGTCTCTCTGATTCTTTACATTTTTTTTACAGTTTCCCAACATTTAAAATGTTACAGTGACCAATGTGAATGCAAATTCTGTTGTAAAATATGGTTAAAGATTTGTGTCTTTATCCAAGTTCAATGCATTGAATGTTGAATGCTAAATTGGATGGATGCATATCTGAATATAGAACTGAATATATGATGCATAGAATGCATTAGAATTCAAGATTAAAATCCGACTGCTGTATCGAAATATTCTACAAATTTCAGATTCAGTACATAACTGACTACCCCGCAAGACTCGAGATAAGCTATTTTTATCCATAAAATATACTTATATTTATATCGAAGACATAAATGTGTTAGAAATATAAAATTCAATTAATAGATTAGCATCAAACGTGTTATATAAATAAAGAAATAAAAAATATAAGAGTATATTGTTGCGAAAGGAAAAGATATATATACATATATATATATTTTTCACTTGAGCATCATTATAAGCTGACTACCGTAATTTAAAATTGTAAATCTGGCAAATGATGAAAGGGAACCTTCATGCATCAATATTAACACTTCTCTAAATTGAACTTGAAAATAAATGTTGTGAACTTTAATGTAAGTGTAGTCAGATCTGTCATAACAATCCATGCGGGCTCAATCTTTCTGAACTTTAAATAAAGAGAAATTGCCTGCAGGGACAGTTAATGTAAATAGAAAATAGACAAAAGAAACTACAGTTCAAATTGTTATACGTTGATAATTCGAGGCGATTATATTTCTAGAAGTATCATCATTTGAAGATAATACGCAGATGGCACAGATAAAGTTCGATATAACAAAGACATAATGTCATTCTTTGACATTTTGAAGTAGAGATCCAAAAGAGAGGATGGAATTTCAGATTGGCTACGTTAATGTCAAGAGAAGTAGGCCTGAAAGGTCACCACCCATACTTCTTTGAGATAGGGACGACAACGAATCGAGTGAGCCAAGGGGAAACGTTTGCCTTGTAAAAATGTCTGCACGTCATCTGAGAGAGTCATTAATCAAAAGCCAAACAGGATGTTTAAATATACCTGAGGGTTGACGGGGGTGTTTAAGGGGAAAATAAATCGTAGAACAGTGAGAGAACCCTCTTTGTCAGTCAAAACAGTATTCAGTTCGCTAATGATCTAACTCTTATTTGGTTATGATTTTTCAAATCTGACTTTCCCTTCAACTTAATAGGTTCAAATTCGAGAGGTTCCAAATACCACCCACCTTAAACTTTGTTTCTAAGGATCATTCGGTGATATTAAATCTAATTTTGGACTATTTCATTCCCGATTCATGGATTATATGCCTGGTCTTACTAAACAAATGGCACGATTTTGACTTGATGGACTTACACGGGATATGATATGACATAATTGCCAGGTACACTCAGAGTAGCTAGAATCCAACTAGACAGATTTATTGTGTGATCGTGAGCACAGAAACATCCTAAGACTCCCCTCTTTGATACGTGATTGCAAAATAATTTTCTAGATAAACATAGCATTGCGAGTTTCACTCAAAAAAAAAAAAAAATTTTGAAAAACTGTCCAGTTTAAAATTGGAGACGAAGTTAATTATTCATAAATCAAAACTGTAGACTTTCCTTTCAGCAGATGCTCCAATAAAGTAATCTTAAAAACATTAAGCAATTAGAATAATTAACCTTTGTTTTAAACGTAAACATTATATTATTATAATGGACGAGCCTAATGGAGAAAATTTAAACGCTCAAACGAGATCAATTTTAAAAATTAGATAAAGAATACAGAATTATTTGCGTTGGTAAACGGCAACTAAGTTTATTATAAAATAAATGGATATAATAAATTAATAACAGATTGATATTTGTTATCTTTTTAAGTGCTTTTAAGTTAAAAATAAAAAAAGACTCGCTCTTATGAATCATTTATTAAATATTCGCCTAAATAAAAACATAATTCGGCATAAATTGCTAAATATTCACATTTTTTCCCATTTTGGATTGAAAGGCTATAAGATCTACTTATTAGAACTAGTAGAGTTTTATCAATTACTTTTTTTCGATTTATCTAATAGAATAAAAAGCGCACTAAATCATTAAAAAAAGCCAATTCACGACATATTTATATGAAAATTAATTCGCTTTTAATACATACAAAGTATCATTAAAATTATTTTTTTTAACTGTGACTTAAAACTTCTAAATTATAAGATAGAGAGAATGAATCAAATTTAAGTTATAGGCCTAATAGTGATTTACACCAAAAATTATAAGCAAAAATATGATTTAAAAAATTCTCTGATGATAAATTTTTTAAAAGTTCTCATGTAAAATTTAAAATTATTATTAAGAAATTTATATAAAAATTATGATTCATTATATTTCTAAATTAAAATAAAATTCAATTCTGATGATTAAATTTATATTTGATATCCAAACCTTTTCATTGTAATAAATTTAGATTCAATGAATGATTCTAAATGACGAAAAATTTCATTCAGATAATGAAACTTTGGCATTATATTGTGTAAATGAAAAATATGTTAAAAAGAAAAATTCATTACAGAGCATAATTTCGTGAAATATTTCTAGCTGAAGATTTTAGACATTAAAATTCCTAAAAACTTTGCCGTTCAAACTTAATGTTTAACAGCGAAAGTGTTTCATTTCATAAATGAGGAAAAATGCATTTTTTCATAAACAATTATTTAAATATTATATAAATTGAGTAAAGCAATAAACATTTATTTAAACTTATTATATATAGGATTTTATGATTTATCGTGAAAATAATTCATTTCTTTAATTTGTTTACTTTTCAGTAGAAACTTTTTAAATCATATATTATTTCAAAATTTTAATTGTTATTTTTTCTCAACGTTAAAATATTTAATTCTATATAAATTTTAATATCGCACTATAAATTTCATTTGCATGCGAAATTTAGCACTATGTTTATTTACATAAATGAATAATTCCTCAGTAGAATGAGAAAATAAATTTGATTACATAAAAATTCAGCACAGTTTCCAGATCTAACATATGGTGATTGTTAACCTATTCCATTAAAATAATTTGAATGAATAAATACTAAGATCTCCAAATATGACATTCCGACATAAATACCATATTCGAAAATTATTATAATGATAGTTTTGATAGAAATATTTAGCAATTTTATAATTATATTTAGGATTTTTTTATGCAGTTTAATCATTATCTGTGGCATTATCAAGTAAAATGATTTGTTTTATGCTCAATATCTCCGTAAACTGTCAACACTAGATAACAATAGAACTACAAGAATCCTCTATAAAGTAATAAAGAAGCACTTTGTTCAATTCTTAGCCAAGAACAATAGACGGAAAGGGTTACTCCACCCCCAAAAATTGGTCCATCGCATTTATTACAACCCGGAACCACATGGGCACTTAAAAGCGTGGCACAGTTTATCGTTCTGGTTTTTGATATGGTACCAGATAAAGTCACGGTTAGAAGAGGTCAAGTTCTTTCTGATAGGTTACAGAAGAATAATTTGATTGGCCCATTGATTTGTTCTTAAACAACAAACCCATATCAAGTTTACTCTCATTACTATTTCACTGTATCGAATAAAAATTTATAGCGACCTAGAACCATTAATGAGTTATACAATATCTTACGCATTACGACTACGTTGCATCACACAACTATTTTAAGATGTAAAATGCAAGAACAAAAGTTTGATCGAAGTCCTACATAGTCAAAATTAAATAAGTCCAGGTTCGTCTTTTGAACTTAATCTAGTTTAATCAACGAAATGTCCTTAATGGAGATGTCATTGTTTCAAAAATAACAGTGTGTCCCGTAGTATAAATAGAATATTTATCTAAGTTTATTTAAACCACATATTTGTATAGAATTATTTATTGTTTTAACAACCGTAGATTTTTTAATAGCACTTCTTTCTACCACTTGAAATGTAAACTAGATATTTTAGTACAGCTTACATTTTCATTGACTAATTTTTCAAAGTCAGTAAAAATTGACATTTTAGGAGGAATAGCATCTCATATTTCTTTCAAAACTTCTCATGTTTGTAAAGTTTACGTATTTAATTTAAATAAAGTTATTTTTAAAAATATTTTATAATACAATATTGGAAAAAATATATCATTGTTTAATTATATTTCTGAAAATCTTTTGAAAAATGTCATTAAAATTATTTTTAATACATTAATATTTAGCATATCTTTAACTGAAACATGATTTTAATTTTATTAGATAACAAGATAAAAATCTCATAAGTTTTACTGTATAAATTTATTAAAATTATATAAATATTCCTAATAATTTTTTTCAGTAAATTAAAAGAAAAAATATTTTTCTTTCGTATATTCTAAGCACAAATCGAAAAGTTACCTGTTTATAATAGTTTTTAATTAATGAAAACTACTTGTGAAATTAAATTAAAAATATTTTTATATTAGAATTTGATTATGTCATAAAATAAGCTTATGGAAGATCTTATATGACTATTCTGTTCTATAATATAAACGCAACATTTAGCCTAATCTAGACAGCATCACCTAATGATCTCATTCAAAAGTAGTCAATACAAGTTTCAAAATTATATCTTAAATATTTTATAAACGAATAATTAGAGAGACACTTCAAATAATGCGATTAGAACACCTAAAAATATCTACAGAATTTTTAAGAGCAATTTTTCAAGATAAAATGTCTGAATACTGGAAATTATTCTGATAATTGATTAATTGATTGCTTTTATTTCAAATTATTTTAATAATTTTAACAGACAATTTCTATCTATAAATCTTTTTAATATAATATAATGATATGGTTATTATAAATAGCATTTTCTTTAGGATCAGGACTAATTAAATAATCAATTTTTTAAATTTTAATTATAAGCATCTAATATAATGAAACTGTTCCTCTTCTATAATAAATAAACAAAAAATAAGATGCAAAAATTCATTTATTAAAATTATCATTCTCTAAATTTTGAATTTTGCATTGAAAATTTGTTAACTCGAAATTTTTTTCAATTTTTATTACTTTTAATAATGCTACAGATATGTAAGGTTTTAAAAATAGCACTAAAATATGTAAAAAGTTTACAAAATCAATACTAAATTAACAGCATATATTTATATTTTAGTACGTTTAATTTGTTTTAAAAATAACGTATTTGAATTAATTCTATATCGAGTTTCATCGTATGTGTATAAATATTTTTTCTGAGTGCAACATTATCATATGATTATAAGAAAGTTAGAGCATTCATTCATTAGATTAAATTGTTCATAAAATTATTACAGCCCGTATTGTTTATTCTAGATTTTTTCTAAAATTACAAACAATAGCTGCAAGATGAAAACTTAAACCAATCTATTTTTTCATTCACTAATTTTATAACATTTAAACAAACTGATGAAAGCAGAAAGAAAACAGAAATATGTCTTCTTTGCTATGAATTTTTCCAGAAAAGATGAAATGATTATCAACAAAAACTAAATAAATATGATAAAGGCATGTAAGCATTATGCAAGAAGTGCTAATTTATAAACATTTTTATTTTTCTTATACTTAAATTATTGAAGTTTTTTTCGCAAAATTTCTCTTTTAGATAGTAAATGAAGTTACAAACTTTTAAGTCTCCTTCAAGAAGTATTAGTTTCCTTCATTAAATTAAAATATTTCTTCGATCAGATAAAATTTTGTTAACCGTATGAGTCAGAATAATTTTTTTATATATATATGTATATACTTTTATTAAGAAAATATCTTAAAAATCTACGTTGTGGGCTAAGCTATATATTTTCCAGGATTAAAACGATTAAAGTGAGATTTAATTAAGATAAAATTTTTAAATGCTAATATTCATAATGAAGAAACATCAAACTGAAATTACTCGTTATTATAAAAGAAAATTACTAAAAAGAAGACCATTTTAATCAACTGAGTAAATTTAAAATATCTATATTAAAAGAAAACTATTTAATGAATATTTTAAAGAATAATAATCACTTAATACTCTATAAACACTTTACACTGAACAAACAATCTGCTATGAACATCAAAGTTGCTAACAACCACATCATTCAATTTACAATCTCCTCCGCAAAAGGCAACTTGATAAACGAACATCCATTCAAGATTATTCTCTTCAATACCGAGCGTGCTAACCCCTCCTTCTCAGGCGTAGCCAAAACAGCCTGTTTGCATCCCTAAAACAATAGGAGGAGGGTAGGGTGAAATTTCAATAGATTCTGATCAACAGGGTTGCCCATGGGTTAGGTGGGTCTAGCCTGTCAGTAGAGCCGCTTGGTCCGTCAAAAAGTGCACAGCAACCTTGAGTGTTTTCACGTGTTAAACCTATAAATTTACATAATCACGGATAATGAGTAGTGTTTAGTTGTAATTACAGTATGTCAAGACAGCAACTAGACGTTGCGAGTTGGAAGGGGCATAGACAAATTTATTACAACGTTGAGCATGCCGCTGTGTGCAAACATGTTATCGCATTGCCTGGTCAAACACCGCCTGGATTTAGTTTAATGATATTCATCTCTGCTTAGATAGACCCACATGAGACTGGTGGTTCAAACAGGTCATTAGTTATTCCACTTACGTGTTGCGAAGGAGTGTATCACTCTTACTTTTATACACGAATTTCTCTCTCTCATTTTGGCTCCTCTATTTAAATAACACACAAAACTAGTTCAATCGCTATTTATTCGAACCGATTTTTTGGATTCCACTTCTTGAAGCACTTCAGAATTGCTAATGTCAATTAAAATACCGAAAGCATGGCATGTGATCTTTATGTTTAGGAAAAAAAAAGATATCTAGTTTCGCCAAAAATTTTAGATCATTTATCTCGCATAATATTTGTCAAGTGACAAATATTATATAGTTAAGGTTACGGGCCTTTAATTAATCATGTTTGTGGTCTTCGTGATTAATAGATCGCTTTGGGCTTTGTTGAACACCTTAATAGTCATCAGATGAAATCACTCTTGAAGTACTTAAAAAATATATTTTTGCATTAATCGACACATTAATGCATAAATGCAACGACACGAAAGCATAGTAAACGCTTCATAAATTAGATTTAAGCATGGAGAGTATCTTAAGTTATTCTTGGACTTAACAGATTCATTTAAATGTATGACAGCTTATCAACAACTTGATTATAAGCATTTGTGGCAAATAAATAAAAAGCCACGATGATAACAATCAATAAACTAGTTACAATTAAGCGGATTAAATTTAAATAGTTATATAATGTTAAGGATTTAAAAGTTTTGAGTTAATTGCGCTAAGGTTTATTAATCTATTCGTTTCATAGATGGCGCTGACGTGTTGGCAATGCTTCTGTCCACTTTTTCGGCTTTCAGAGTTGCTGTTTGCTGGAAAAGTTTCCCTAATGTAAAATCGATTATGTCGAGAGTACAATATCTAGAAAAGTCGAAACCGCAAAGAGTTTTATCTGCAACGACGAGGGAAAGATTTGTAATTAAAGGCAAGATATCTGATTGATTTGCCTGGTAATGGCCGGACAGATTTCCTGCTTCCAAACTTCTCTCCAAAAATCGTTAGGTTTAATAAATAAGTTGGGGAAAGGGGGGTCAACACGTATGCTGCTGTTAGGTCTACGTCGACGACAAAACTAGATAAAAATTCCCTAGCTTCTGTCATTTAAATGGATGTTTACCAAACTTTTTTTATGCGAAATGTTGAAAAAAAATGTCTTAATAACCCTGTACCTGATAGGCTAAGTAGACTATTACGCCCCGTTTCTTGACATTTTTAAAAGGAAGATGCACCATTTAGGCAAGTCAATTTTTATATGTATTTTTTTTTATATATACATATATTATTATTCTAAGTTTTTAAATTGATACTTATAAAATCTGCGAAAAAGAATCGTCGTTAAATTTTAAAAAATGAAGGAAACAGTATCCATAAAAACGACTTCTGAGACTGATTATAGTAACTGTATCGCATGGTAAATGGCCTGGCTGCGTACAATATCTTGATGTCGATGCCTTCGGTTATTCTGTGGCATTATTAATTCACATCGTGCTATAATAAAATTACATAGATTCCCGCTAATACAAACTATCAAGAAGGAAAAGTAAAAATAAAAGAAGAGCGAGATGATCCAGCAAGGCACAAATATAGGCCTACTGTAAACCAAATCCAACAGTCTATTATTCTGCAGTGCAGGCGATTTGTCCGTCATCTTCGTACCTGTAATTTCCATTGCCGTGAAAATTGCTAGTTCTGTTTCTGTTACTTTGCTCTTGCCTATCATTACAGATACATTGGGAATGAATAGAAATATGTTTCGCTTTCTCTTCTTTGATCAGATAGAAATTCATATTATCAACGTTTTGTTTCAGATACTGATGAAGTTTGACGTTTTTTCGACATTAGATTTGTATCTGCTCTGACGACACATTTTGAATTGAATTTTTTTTAATAAACGAACGAACTTCTTATTGATTAAAGTTATTTTAAAATTCTACAGTCTTTATAAAATTCTTTTTATATAAACAAGCCTTTCGGATTAGATAAATTTACCTTCTTAAAAAAATGATTCGTTGATTAAACCCTAAAAAATATTTATGATAAAAGACAATAAACGAATATCCATTCTATATCATAACTAGCTTGCTGATTCCGGTGTAAAAATTGAAAATATAATCTGTTCTAAGCTATTTTTATAACTTCCATTTTTGTTTTCGTTTTAGCAATAAAATGTACACTATAATTCTCTTCTATAGTCCTCAAAAATGCGGTAGATTTTGCAATTTTATACCTGCAGATCTTTAGTGTGATTTACAGTATGCTGTTATGATTTATTATTAAATTTAATAAACATTATAACTCTGTCTTCATATTACGCAGTGTTCTTTGTATATAATGTTCTGTATTCTGTGTAGGTACACTACGATAACAATAGTGGTCTGTAATATACATAGACCTGTGTATGCTATTGTTTTTTGTGCCCTATACACTACAGAACACAGTAATAATATGTCTATTACTACTGTGCATTTAACTGGATATCATTCGACTACATTATAATCTTTCAAAATCATCATCATCATCATCATCGCTATTTGATCATCCGAATAACAAGTGCCATTTAAAGTTTTTATTTGTTGGTTTTATGTAGAAATTTATCCGATTTCTGTTTAAAATATGTTAAGTCTTAATACTAGGATTACTAAAAGGTCGTAATAAACTGTTTTTCTACTTCTTCAAGCAGAGAAAGAACTCTGAGAGATCAAGACTGAATTGAATGTGACTGGTAGGCCTAAATCTCTTGTCCTAATTTGGAGAAAAGAGCATCGATTTAGAGCGGAGTGTCTCTCTGATCCTCCCATTCCATCAGCCCCTTAAGGCGAAATGTAAATCGGACTAGCAGATGATTGCTGCCGAACAAATAGGTGTTGCTCGATATATGTGTTGTGCACTTGGAACCAACCAACATACCATACAATAGAGCACAGGAAGTGATATTGTCACTGCAAGACAACTCCGTACAACGGACCAGTTATGCACTAACAGACGGAAGTATTAGAACTTTTCTGATCTCTAGTAGTGATAAAACTTCAGAACATCTGCCGGGGACGGTACCCGCACCCTGCCTTCAATGGACCCATGTTAAGATACGATCTCGCTAGACTCCACACGACTCAGACGCTATTGTGTCCTAACCATGGCCAGCGCCAAAATCTCTACTATGTTCCATGCGTTTGCTTTTTGAGAGTTTAAATCCTCTACTTTGGTTTATGTGTTTTTTTAAAACATTTGATGCGTAATTTAAAATTTCGACGCGAGATGGCGCCACGTGGATAACGTGCTTTACAATCTTCAGATGATTCATGTGGAAAAAAAAAACCAAATAAAAATGTTTCCTTTTATAGCATCTTAAAGCCGCATTTCACTTGCGTTGTTTCATATTTCCTCAAATTAAATATTAATTCTGATAACACCTACTAATATTGCTGAATTAACGGGTGAATTTTCAGACATAAAAGCAAAATCAAATACAAAAGTAAACAAAGAAACTCTATTTGTCATCTTAAGCACATTCTCAACCATTTTAAACTTAATCGTGGAATCTGAAAAATTCGGTGTGTCAAATTAGAAACGGAAAGTTTCTTATTTCTATAGCTGGAATTTGTAGACCTCTTAGTATTTTCTGGGTAGGAAAAAGTTGAATTATAGATTTAAAAAAAAATTAAATTTTATTAATTAATCTATCAGAAAACAATTTAAGATTTTATTTCAATCCATAGAAAATTAATATTAGCATTAATAAAATTTCAAAGTAATAATTCCTTTGTAGTGTCAAAGAGATCAAAATGTTTTGACAGAAATTTACCTAGCTGTGAATGTTTATATAAATTATACAAAATAAAAAATAATATATTTATATAAAAGTTCAAAATTTATGCTTATAACGTTTTACTCATAAAAATATTCAGTTTTTGCTATATAAACTGTAAACAGTTTCCCATTAGCCAAGCAGTTTTAGAAGAGCAAAAATTTTTAGAATGTTATCACATAGGCCTAAACTTAATGATGTTTCTCATTGTAATAAAATTTCTAACTATTAAAGAATGTGATAAAGTTATAATTCAACACCAAATTTCTAAGAAAGAAGATGTCGATCTGGAAACCAGAAACAGAAGAAAAGAACGAACTCGGAAACTATGCAGTTGCATGGTTCGTACTTCTATATCTAGATCAATCCCGCATTGTCTACCAGAAATCCTGAGATAAGAGATTAGATCATTTTTAAATCGTTATACAGTAGGCCTAGATAGTTCTGATTTATTTTTCTGATAGGAACATCTGAATAGTAATAGATCCAATAACAATACCCAAAGGCCTAATCACTTAAAGTAAAATCATGAAGAGAAATTTGAATTCTCTCGAGAAAATTTCTCTTGTTTCGTTATTATTTTCACAATGATCTTGTATCGGTCTGTACGCTATTATGTTTATGTTATAGTTGAATAAAATTTTAAATCGAGGAATGTATTTGATAACAAATTATTAAATGAAATTTATAACATATAAATTTATAGATTCAAATTTAAAAAATTGATATTTTTAGATCTTAAACTTAAAAATATTTTACTATTAATATTGATCGAGATTCTTAAATTTTAAAGTTTCTGAATAGACATTGGAAGTGCTTTGAGTTAAAAATTTGTTTTCTGAACTGTTCTGTAGTCGAAAAATAAATTTTAAAAACAATTTATTTGATTCCAACTAAATTTTCTCTTCCAATAAATTATTCATAGTTATAAACTAGGCAAATAACTGTCACGAATTTTAATAAATTTTAAATTTAAATCGTAAAATAATAAATTCTTTGAAAATTTATAATGTTATTCCTAAAAATAATATTTAATTTTTTTCTTTTTATCATCGGATATTCAATATGTGCAATTATTCTGTATAACAATTTGTATTTACTAGATCTAAAAAAATATATATATATCGATAAAGGAGAATCACAAACTGCATCTTGCAAATTCCGTGTTGAAGTAGAATGTAGGCAAGACAACACAGATTAAATTTTAAACCATTGATTTATAATTATTATTAGAAGTAGAAAATATACAAGAATCATAAAGTATTCGCTTGGATTATAAGATTAAAACATTAAATTTAGAACTATTTTTTTACTTTAAAACAATATTAAATATTACGATTTTAAAATGCATATAAACTTGCATGGAAATTTTAACATTTTTAAGCGTTTTTACAAGTTAATTTTACATTACATTGATGCTATGAGATAGTTATGGAAGCATTTTAAACTACATATACGCTTGGAATTTGATTAGATAGCTCAGGAAACATATTGTGCAAATGGCATTTAATCTTTTCAACACTAATGATGTGTATTGATAGCCTACCGTTCGTAACGAAATTTATGAATCTAATTCTTTGACTGTAATAATTCAAACAATGATGTTTCTTTTTTCAGTGTAGTATATGAACTATCTTTCTTTAACGAGATACGAGTGTCGGAGACCATCAACAGTGGTTAACCAAACGATCCCACGATGCCTATCTTTCTATCCTGCAGTGTGACGTCAGAAAAAGGTAATCTGTCAGGCAGTGGTAACGACACCTAAACCACGTGGCCTACAATAGACCATAATTTCCTTTCAACTTCCGCCAGGGATTTCTTGGAGAATGCCTGCATCTCCCACGCTGCAAATCAGCGAACAGAAATGGCGTAAAAAGGGGCTCCGTTAATGCAAAGAGGAATCATCCAATGTTCCGTTTTCATCATTAATCACAGGGTGCTCTGTCGCTTAGGGCTCCTGTCAATATTTTTATCTTCTATCAGGATCGTCTGGGGATGATGTCCTGAAGGATTGGGTTACACCCCATCTGTCCTACCACATGCACTTCCATCTGCCTCTATGCTTTGGTCATCAGCGCAAATTTGTACCATTTTCTATTTGCTTGATTTGGGTATTGTATCCATAAACTAAGCATTTTAGATTGAATAATATAGGAAAAGTAGACCTATCACTCAATCCATTGATGAATTGTCTCTCCAATGTGATCAATAATTAAATAATAAAAATAATTTCATTATGTTTGGGAAATTGCACTATAATAACTTCCCAAAACTTCTATAAGTTACAGAATACTTTGATACTGAATACAAATTTTATTATTATGCAGTAAAGGTATTGAACTCTTCCAAAGAGCGCTTAAAACGTTCTTATCTATTCGAAAAACCTTTATAGATTTTATTAATAATATTTAATAAATTTAATAAAATTTGCGTTTATATTGAATAAATAAAATTTAATTCAAAAATATATTTATGACTTCTAAATTAAAATATGCATGTTAAAAAATTAAAGTTTTTTCGGATGTAAACCTATCTCGTATGTAGGTTACGAGTGTTTTCACCAAAGCATCTGCACCCTTACATACATTAAATTGTTCTATAAATAATTAAAAATTTGTTTAGCTTTTTCGAGAAATCCATATGAGTCCAAAAAATATAGAGATAAAATTTAATTTTTAATTGAAAATATATTTGCATTTAATAAATAGCAGGCTATCAAGAATTTAATTTAGTCGATCACTTGGCGATATTTATCGAAACGATTTTTGGTGATATCCAAATTGATGGACGAAAATTGCCAAATCTTAAAAGAAGCAAAAGAATTGGAAATGGGTCCTATCAAATATCAATTTCTTATCCTCAAATCTCTCCGATTAATCTCTTAATCGGATCCACCACTGTTGCTTTCGAGAGATCTAGACACATTATTACTCCACCTTAGTTGTGGCTTCTTGTCACAAGTGTCCCTATCAAACCGTTAAAGCCTCAGGGACTTCCTTCTCTGCTCGTTATCTATTGAATCTCTATAATGACATGATAAACTATACGGAGCTTTCAGGGATAGCTTTACTGCACGTTCTCAGGACTGACAGCTTGCTGCAGATAATTATCCAATCAACCTATGATACAGATAAAAGTTTTGATTAAAAAATTAAATTAGGCGTGACTTTTTTCAGCTCTGCTATAACTTATCACAAGGTGATGTACTCTTCTTCCGTTTTGATCTTAAGGTGGAACCGTTTACTATACATATCTATATATTTTTAATTCGGATAATTACCAAGCAAGCAAAGATTATAAGATAATACCAATCCTTATCTGATATACAGAAACGTTTTAATAGCCATTTCTATTAGTTTAAATTGGCATTTTACTTTAACGTACGTTTAATTGCAGATTTGATAAGATATCTTTCATATGGATTAAAAAAAAATTCTCAGTTTGCTTAAAATGGATATAATATCGTCTACTGTTAAATAATTTCATTGAAAAAGGGATTATTTCAACATATGAGAACATTGTTAGCAGTAAACACTTTATTAGAATTATAGACAATTTTAATTCCAATATATGCAGTAACAATGCCATTTATCTACATTAAAATGGGTAAAAGCTAATTTTTGGCATAAAATTAAGTAATTTGTTCTAAATTACATCATAGGGATTACTTTCTAAAGCAAAAATAATATAATTTATGCTAAATATTAACATAATTACCTTTAATCCTCCTGTAAACCAATTGAATATTATAAATGTTGTTGCTAATATATATATAATTTTAATATTTCAACACTTTCTAGTATGAATAATTTAAATGATTTATTATTATTGTTTTTTTAGTTATGTAATCGTGCAAATTAGTACATTAAAAATTTTTACTAATTCGTCAACTCATTTGCATAAACACACACTTTAATGGCCAACAGATAAATGTTAAAAATCATTTTCCTTTTAATAATGGATACAGACTAAATAGATGAATAATATACGTTTTATATGCTATATATTATTAACTGATACAGTCAGTTTTATAAAATCACAATATGCAGAATGATGCAACCATTTTAAGATTTAGCATATAGTGTATATATATATATATATATATATATGAATTTTAGGATCGACTTCACATCAATGATCAATTTTAGAATCCTTCAAAGGGTTTCGAAAAACGTTTTTCTTCGGATTGACACCCATTATTTATGGCTGCATGAAGGATTCCCATGGGAAATAAATGAGACAATCATTTGTGTACCTCATGCAAGAGAACACGTACAGTTTTACATACAGTAGGCTAGTAATACCTAATGCTTACATGATTTACTACGAAAAATATAGGTCACGTAAAAGTTTATGTTGCACGATTTATATCGTTTGAAAGTACTTTAAATTTTAAATAATTCGTAAAGTTGTTTTAACCATCATAATTTATTCAGTAGCTTAAAGAGCTTCCATACTTAACGAGTGAAGTTCGTTAAAAGAACATTTTTAAAGTTCTCATAGCCTACTGTGATTTTAAACGAAGCTGTTGCGTGTTTCCCATTATTAGCATTCTATATTTTATTTATATTTTTTAATTAACGAATATGATTTTAAATTCTGGTAAAGAATCGGCAGTAAAATTTGTTTGTTCTCAAAAGATGATTCTTTTAATTACAAGTTAATTTTTATTGTTTCAGTTTCTATTATGAGCCGCAATTATCTTATGTAAAGAATCATTTGGAAATCACCAGGAGTTCATCAACAATATAAAGATATATCCATAGATCTACAGACTGTTGAATCTATCAGAACTGCAAGCAGGTGTCCGTCTTTACTGAGTTGTTTGGACGAAGTTGAAGCAAAAAAATAAAAAAAAATACAAGGGACAAGCGGATAATTGAAGGCGTCGAAGACACGACTTGAATACCTGATGAGGAATTGAAGAAGTAGAAGCCCCTGCTGCACGCAATAGGGGTGTCCTGAACAGTGACGTCACCAGTTTCCTGTCACGTAAAGTGTCAGAAATATGTTTCCTTTCTTCGTCGCGCACGTTAAGTTTCGCTGTCGAACTAGAGTCCAAGAGGCAGGTGTTTCCACAGGCAGCCAATTTACTGAACTGTCTTAGTTGAATAGCAAAATCCACTTTATCACATTATTTAAAACATTCTGTTAGGCATTAAAACATAAACAATGAAGAAAATAATTATAAGTTATAGTTTATAAATAAAAGAATGTACAATCAATATGAATATTATGGCCATAATATAAAGAATTTACACTGTTCATTTTTTAATGAAAAATAATACATTTGAGTAGCTCTAATTTTTTTAAGCTTAACTGAAGTCTTTGGTAATTCTATCACTAGGCTAATTCATTTAAATAATAATTAAAAAATTTTGAAAAAATGTTATATTAGTGATACCGATACCAATATTGTTAATAGAATTCAGTAAGTATGCATAACAGACTCATTATTTCACCAGTTTTCAATTTATCTATATGTTTTGCACTAAACCTCTAAACAATATTGTAAAGTTAATCAAAAAAATGGAAAAATTTATTAAATTATGCAAAATAATATTATTAACTTGAAATAAACTTTGTAACTATATTAGAATAAGTTGTTTGTTGTAACAGTTTGTTTAGCTTTAGATCTATAACTTTCACCTGTAAAAATAACAAATGCCATCCATTAAGATCGATATCTCGGGTATCATTTTTCGATTGATATCAAAAATAATAGGCTAATGATTATTACCTTTACATCAAAGATAATTTTATAAGTTGTAAAAAAAATGTTTTATGATAGCACGATTATGTTTTAACTCCGGAGTAAGATATATACCTATTATCATTTGTTGAAGTGTTGTTCCGAGGGAGGAAAACATTTGGAAAAGAAAATACCTTTCACTTTTTATTACGACTTTCCATTTTGTGTTATATCAGGCACGGAACATTTTTGGTAATTAAACTGGGAATAGTGTAAGCGAAGCACTCTGCATGATACCTGTAAGAAAAACACATCAAGTTGATATCATTAAACGAATGAGTATAGTTATTGCCCGAAAACAAAACCACATCTCAATCCCAATTATTGTTATCTGTTGCAGACTTTTCAGATAAATAAGCTTCCGAAGCGAAACTGTGCGGCATTGTAAAGTGGGCCCGTCCTCTAAATTGACACTGTCGACTCATCTCCGCTTTTCCATCTGATAGAAAATAGAATTAGTAGACCTATAGCGGAGATATTGTTTGTTGTTTTAGCTCGTCTTATGTTTACGAAAATGGTTAATAATTTCCGTAATGCTTTTGTTCAAACTCGGAAATGAAAATTGATATGGTTCTTGCATCCTCTTGTTTTTCTTACTCTTTCTTCTTCAGTTCGATTAAAATTAATTGAATTTTTTATTATTTTTTTAATATAATTTCAGGAAAATATTTTTTAAAAAATTTAATGCTGTTATAAAACTTTTTTTATAAATATATTTAGTTACACGTATATTATTAGTTTTTAAATTATATTAAGCGTCACAAATATTTGGTGTTATTAAATTAGTAAATGACGAGTAATTTTTAATTTAAATTTAATTAACTAATTAATTTTTTGGAGTTCAAATACCCCAAATCCCTCAATACCCTTAAACAACTTTATTTTTAATTAAATCTTTTTGGATATCAATAGCATTGCTTTAATCATTAGCATATATCCCATGCTATAATCTTACTGATTTCATAGACATACTCTACGTCCTCAGAGTTTTAACTAACTTATTTCTTTTTAATATTACACATATTTAATGCTTATTAAATAAATTATTCTCTTTAATTTCTCATCGGTATAGATCATTAAATTGATGTTAATCATCTTCGAAGTATAAAAATAAATCGTACAAGTTCAATAAAAAAAACTCTTCGTAATTTAAAATAACCGATTTAAAATGATTTTTTCTCGATATTTGCTCGGTGGGGATTCTTTGACAGATGATCACACTTTTCCTTATCCAAACAGTCAAATTTGTATCCGACTCTGTCCTCTTATGCGTGTTTACTATGTTGTCTCCTTTCTCTAACATATTGCAAAATGGTTTTACTCCTCGGGGCATAGACACATTCGTGAGATGGGATGGTTACAGCACTTATTCCGAGTCTTGGCCACCCACAAACAAATTTTATGTGTGAAAGAATTATTGTCATTTGAGAAAAATAATTAATGGACGTTTCTTCTTAATTGATTAACATTGAGGCCCGATCTTAAATAATGTCATTTTTTTTATTGGAACGACTTAGTGGACACTAATATGGCGTATCGGATTTATAAAATTACCGATAATGACGGAGATTATGTGGCAATAGTAATGTTAAAAAATGTTATATCGAATAATTATGAAAGCAAAACTACTCGAAAAGTTGCAAAAGAACTGTTTGCATTCTCGATAAATCAATCTGAACAATAAAAAACACGGAAAAATTTTGGAATCTTATGGAAGAAAATTTATAATTTAAATTTTTATTATATTAATAACTTTAAGAACAGATTATAATCAAATATCTCTGCAAAAATGTTATCCTTATTATAAACATTCGCCTAAGTTCAGTTAAATTTTCTATTGTCTACTTATGTTCAGTATATAAAGAATAAATTAAATTCCTGTTATTTAGATCTATAATTTAATAGAAAACTGACGAAAATTATAATCCATAAATAAGCTTACAAATATAAAATAAATAATAATAATAATATTTACCTATTATTTAAGAAGTATACAAAGAACTGTATAATTTTGAAAATAAAACAAATTATTATAAATGCAAATATTTAAGTTTGTTTCTTCATATGTCAAGAACAAATGTATTTAAAAATTGATCATGTTTAACCTTTAAAACTATCATAAAAATTAAGGACAATTTAAAGTTCGACTGCAGTTCTAAATCTTTAAAAAAGAAAAAAAAAATAAGATTATCGTTTTATTGATCCTAATGGTAGAGTAACTAGAATCAAGAATCGCACATTCTGTCAGTGGCAGATAATTAATAGATCGAACAAGTCTGTATAGCCTCGGGTATTTATTCAATTAACCAGCATTAATCTGTCAAACTATCATATGACCATGAAGGCGTTGCATGATCATGTGACCACATGTCAATCTAAAAATTCCAAATCGATGTTTGTTTGTAGACATCAACTTAAAATTAATTACTTTCCATATAAAACGATAATTAATCGATATCCTCGTGTTTAAATGATAAGTTAGATTAGAATTAAAATGTGTTTGAGAATTTTATGTTATTGGATTTTTTTTTTTATCAGAGAATTAACTCTTGTAGATAGTCTGATTATATAGACCTACTTATAGAAAACATGAGAATCCTTTGATGGAATATTGAATGAGTGTTTGTCTGATATCGAACGAACGATGAATTGAATTCTGTTAACAAAGAAATAAACAGGTAGGTCTGTTCCTAAGCTCCTACACATGATTATCTGAAAGTGATAGGTGTGGGTAGTAGTCGGAAAGGGACTAATCTGACGCTAAATCCTCTTGAGGTTTTCGAAAACCATTATTGGGAACAGCCCCCGGAATTCGGATTAATAAGAAACACGCGTGGCACAATACAACCTTTGATTTCAGATTAAAATCCCTATTAGTTTTTAAAAAGGAACTTAAAAGGATATATATCAAATCCATCAGCGAATTATCTATATTGTGAAAAAAAGAATAGTTAATTAAAATAAAAAACTATTAATAAGTTTTATGGTCAGTGACCATACACCTAAAAATGGTGAGAACATTCCACTAGTTTCGAATCGGACATAAATTTCAGTAGCAAAGACTTTTTACTAAATGGGAAAAGAAAAAGAGGGAAGTGAGAATGATCATAAATCAAGATGGCGGTTATCTCTATAGTGACACACTTGAGTCGAGAGTATCTCTTCTCACCCTCGTGGCTTCAGGCTCAGAACTTCTTCGGGACTTACATCACGTCCGATGACTGACCTTGGCGATCTCTTTTTCAATTCTCGCAGATCACTTTTTTATTTGACAAATACATAAAATAGTAAAAATCAAATCAGAAAATATTTTAATACATTATATAATAATTTTTAAGTCTAAGAATTAATTTAATCTGCACTATTACCTAATTATGAAGACGAAATATTCGTTCCCGTCTCGATAAATAAATCTATTAAAAAATTAAAAAATATTAGAAAATAACTTTTTATAGAGTTTATAATTGTTAAATATGCCAAATATTTAAAATTAAAGCAGAATATGGATTTTTTTTTTTTTTAAATTTTATCGTCTTTATCCTTCTAGTTATGAAAACAATAAATGGTTACAGTTTCTCTTCTTCTGAAATCTTTGTTATATAAGTAGCTAGCCAATTGTTAATTCTAACTTGATCTTATGATTTATAGCTTAAAGCAAACTGATTAAACTTAAACATAACGAAAATTTAATGAGGAACAAAAATGTTTAATTAACGTCAGGAAGGAGATTACAATATTTTTGTTTTTATTGTTCTAAACCTTGAATTCATTTAAAACATAAATGAAATCCCAATAAAAATACATTCAGTTATTAGTCATACAAACAGAAGGACGCAGTGTATCTAATAGATGCATTACGAAACCCATCTGCACCTGAAAGTAGCTTACAAAAATATAAACTTATAAATTTTTAATGCAAAGACAATTTTTCTTATAACTTTCTAAGGTATGAATGTGCAAGTAGTTTATCTATTACCTAGAATATATTTAATTAATTCTATGTTAGATTTATATCTATATTAGATATTTACATTTAATTATAGTCTTAAACGAATTTTAAAAAAAAACACAAAAAGTTTGCACGGAGTATTAAAATTACTCTTCGAATTTTAAAAATAATCCATAATTATTCTTAGAATTTTGTAAATATTTTATAAAGATATATAAGCTTATATATATATATATTTTCAATTATTCTTAAATGCAAGCAATGTCACGGAAATTTTACCATCAAGTGGACCATATTAATATTCAAATTTGTAATATCTCGAGTAGAAAAATTCATATAAGTTTAATGATGCATAAAATATAGGATCTTATCAAGATAAAATCATTCTTTATCAATCAATAAGTAGCTTATGACCATCAGTTATAAACCCAAACAGATAATTAAATATTATAATTATAATTATTGAGATCGAAGCATTTATGAGCTTATCTGTAAAGTATTACAAATAACTGCATCCCATTGGATTTTCTATCGTTTGCATAATGAAAAAAAAAACATTTTAGTGCCGATTTATAAAATTTCCTTGATGATAATTACATAGTAAAAAGGAATTTAATATGATTAATTCTAATTATTTGCATTCTTTCAGAATTAATTAATGTATAAATTGATGGTTTTAAATGGATAGTACTTGGGATCTATTGGGAGAAGAAAAAAGTACTACTAACTGGTCGATTTGTCTGTTCGCATCCGTGATAAGCGACAACTCTTTCTATCTCATGACATCAGTTGAGACGATTACATCCATTAATGATAGACTTACCACACACAAAACAACGGTAATTTACCTCATACCTATACACCTGTGCGTTGTTTTTATTTATATGTCATTCGTGAGTGAAGATCTCTGCTCA
The DNA here is from genome assembly GCA_011317285.2 of Androctonus mauritanicus. Taxonomy (NCBI): domain Eukaryota; kingdom Metazoa; phylum Arthropoda; class Arachnida; order Scorpiones; family Buthidae; genus Androctonus; species Androctonus mauritanicus. The sequence goes on from WUQG02199866.1 coordinate 25,975, forward strand.
CGCTCTCCTTCTGTACCACAGGGAAAACGAAGGGTTTGGTCGGAGGCCTTCGGGGCGGATGTATCTTAATACCAGATGTCTTTGTAAGTTATTCACCCTCATTAGATCGATACCTCAGGCCGTCTTTTAATTGTAACGTCAAATGCAGAGGAAAAACTACAGAAAGGATTGTTTAATTTAGTATTAAATTGCTTAGCTCGGCTAAATTTTGTCATCTTTGTATTCTAATTATCTAATTTGTTCTTTCTCCTATTGTCTATAGATTTATCGATTCGGATGCCAAATTTAAGAAGACTTTGATATAATTTAAGTTAATAAAACATTCTTTTTCTATTTTTTTAAAATTTCTGTTTGATAATTGGATGAGCATTTATGACTCGTACTAGGATCGTAAAAATTTTCTTTAATTATTTAGAATTAATAATTTGATAAAGGAAATTGAGGTTTAAATATTTAATTATCTTGTAATATTTGTAATTATTGTGTTGTTTTTTTTATTAAACTAATTAATGTCATCCATTAAATTTCCTTTTGCTAAATTCTATTAAGTTAGATGAATAATATATAAATTATTCATCTAACTTAAATCACTGATGATTTTTTCTTCATAAATTATTATAATTAAAATTGGATTTTTAATATACTAAATTTTTAGATATTTTATATTTCTCAATATAATTATATTAAACACTTTTTACATAAATTTGGTTTCATCATTTTTTTAGTTATTTAATAATTTATACTGATTTTAAATTATAATTTTGCGAGTTTGATGGAATATAATAATTAAAATTGGATAGATAGTTCTCCTAAATTGAAAGCATCCTGGTAACAGATGATCAACAAAGGAATCGATTCTTAGAAGGATTTCAAAACAAAATCTTTCACAAATTGTATTTTAATATTTTATTTTGGGTCAACAAAGTTTAGTCTTTGATTTAATCGTTTATTTTTTTATTCATCGAATTATCATTTTATAAAATTATTTTGAAAATAATTATTAAAGAATTGAGGAATCGATTCCTGTTAATAGTTTCTGGATGATGCTGTGGTTACCAGTTTCTTTTTCAATGAATGCCTTGTATATTCAATGAATAAAGATGATTAAATTCTCCTGTTTTGACAATTTATATTATTGTTTTAGTGCCATTAATCAATTGTAATCACTCTCGCTACATTTTTATACAGGATGTTTTTCATAAAATGTTATTGATAAAAGATCAAAACTAAACTTTTAGGTTTTGCATAACGTAATAAGTTAAGAAAAATCTTTGTTTCATTCTGCTTTTCTTTCACGTAGACATGTCTAATTTGTATAATTCAAAATATTATATGAAGAAATGATCAGATTCGTGTTATGAATCGATGCCATCGGAATTATGCCTGTTGGATGCATTTGAAGATACCGCTAACCGAAAGCTGGTTAGGAATCCGACTGTAAGGTTATATATTACCTAAACGTAAGATTTAAGATGCCGCTATCAACCATTACGTACTTATAAACAGGCGGCTTAATTTCCCGTCCAAGCTCAGTTATGGATGATAGGCCCAAAGGCATGTCGACAATGGTATGGTCAGGGTCAGTGTCTGATATAAAGTTTTTTTCTCAAAGGGGAGAAGCGAAATTCTCACTAAATCCATAACAAACTATACAGAAACGACAAATACTATGCAAACTAAAGAATTTTAATTTGAATAAATCTCCATGAGAAAAAGACATCGTGCAAACTGTAGAACGACCATAATTAATTGAATTTAATTTATCTACGACATTAATGTTATATATAACATTATACTAAAAGTTGTATATCCTACTTTCAGAGTGATTAATAATCATTTTTATTACAGTATATATGGATTTATTTTTATAAGATTTCAGATAAAGATGAAACACTATAGTATGTACATCTGTAACTAGACAAAATAAAAATAAATGTAAATAAAGATCATATCAATTCTATTCCTAAAGATCTTATCTTTATATTGATTTGCTCTACATTATTTAATTTTTTTAGTATTATACTTAGTTTATCTAAACTATCTTTGTTATAAAAAAGTTTTAAATATAACTTTATGGTATTAGGGCATAATTAATAATTAAGGAAGGAGACTAAACCAGTTTATCTATACCAAAATTTTTGATATTCTATCTGTCACATTTATTTATATTTTATGGGCCATATTGTAGGTCTCTGTATACAAATTTTAAACTTTGTCTATTTTTTTTTTTATTCGAAAAACTAATATTTATGCATGAACTTCATTGATTGCGTGATTATATATTAACCTAAAATTTAATATGTATTATAGGATTATAAACTTACTGTATTTTTTTACACAATGTGACTTTGAGTTATATCTCAGAATCTGTATCAAAATTGAAAATAAGCTCGTTTTGCAACAAAAAATGTAATATTTATTATTATATAAGGGATCTGGGAGCATTCTATGCACGTGCAACATAGTAGTGGGAAGGGTCAGAAGAGGGATAACAGATAACAGCAGGGAATTTTATCAGAGTCGCCCTATCCACGCAGATTCTAGATTGCAACCGAAAAGAAGTGGAAGAAGGAAAGAAAGAAAGAAAAAAAATAGAGAAATGTCTCTATTAGAGCAATCGCCATCTCTAGTATTCGACTCTAATTTTCTCTAACCTTTTCTATCCCGATTACAGTTACAAATATAAACAGATAACATCTCACGTAGTATCTCCTGCTGTTTTCAAATCTTTGTGACTTCCCTTCTTTACAACGCTTTTGTTTTGGTTTGGACGGATTATGGTCTAATAATCGTCGCTAATGTCGGTTATTATGCTGTATTTATATACATTTAGTACAGGTTTATAATGGATTCCGTTGTAGTCGTTAAGAGCTTGTGTGGCCTTATTTTGTGGCCAACTACGCAATACTTAATGATCTATGTCTATTTGTCTTATTTTATCGCTCGTTATTTCTGCAAATTCGTGCTTTTTTCGACTAATGGCCTTGCTTAAATTGACGATTTATGATTTTTTTTTTCCATGAGTTGTCGGTTCCAATTGCTTGATTAACTACGAAATAAATTAGCATCTTCGTTAGAAACAGAATAAATAATAAATGTGCACGATTTTCGATATGAGTACTTATATATGAGTATTATAATTTAAAAAAAATCAATACAAGTTTTTTTATTTTTATATTTCTATTTACACTTGTTTAACAATATATCATCTCTTGATATTTTATAATATACAAAGGTAAGATTACTTTTACGTAATAAAACTATGTATTGTACTGTATAAACTTTTCTTCGTTTGCATCTAAAATTACACAAAAATGTAATGATATTTATGTAATAAATGTAACTCCGCCTCTAAAATCTCCTTATTGTTGGAATCCTAGAATAAAGGAGGAGCTTCACCTGTTTTCATGCCAAAATGACTTCACTAATAGGTCTCAGTAGACCATGACTAATAAGCTCTTAGGTTAACGAGTCACCTGATTGGATGTTAAACCATTTTGATTTCGTCTCACGTGATGGTCCTTATCCCCAACTGTCCATGTAATAAAATAAGGTAATGGACTGAAAAGAGAACCCTTATTACAAACTAATGAGGTAGAATTTCTTACCTATCAATTAATCTTGTCTATTTTTTTCTGTGAGTTCCTATGTGTGTGTATGTACAAAACTTTCGGTATGTAAACTGTATGTAAAATGCGACCAGTAATTTTTGTTATGCTATTTGTATTATTTTATTATCAGATTTATATTCTAATAAAGAAAACAACTTATTTTGAAAAATAAAAGAGGAAAAAAAAACTAAGTTATCTGTTACTTTTATAATTCCAAGTTTGAGAAGTTAATTAAGTTAATTGTATAAAGACATTTTTTAAAATATTTTAAGTGTAATAAATATTAGATGATTATCTATCTGAATTTTATGTAGTTATATCCAATTTTCTTTAACTCAGTCGGAAATTTCTTCATTAAGATTCTATGAACAATTTTACAAACAATACACCTGTTTATTATTATCACTAATATATTCATTTATTCTTTTCGTGTTATTTAAAAAAATAAATTAGTGTGGATAAGCTTATGTGTTTTATAGATTTAGATCTATAATATATATTATAAATATTAACATTATAAAAAAAAATTGTAATGTTATCTGCTCCATGATTATCAATAATTGAGATGAGAAGTAAGTTTAAAATGATACAGAGATCGAAAGATCGGCAATTTATAATATGAAAAAATATGAATCTCAAGAGAAGTATGATGTCGAAAATGAGTCTCAAGTATGGAGTCTCAACTGAAGAAAAATTTTCGGGATGGAATTATTATGAATTAAAAAAAAATGAAAATGATAGAGATTTAATGAGACACAAAACTTTACAAAAGCATTTTTATGGAGATTACCTAAAAAAAGAATGCATGAAGAGGAAAGGCACATCATCTTGATGGATAACTTCAAAAAGTGGTTTAGACTCAACTACTCGCAATGCATCTCAGAAAATCCCCACAATAGAAGAGAAAATGGTGATCCATAGTCGATAACTTTCTAAAAAAGTTATAACGGACACTCAAAAGAAAATTTTTCTAAAAGAAATCATGTTATAATAGTAAACTTAATAAAATTACACAATGAACTTTGATCGATTTCAAATTATTCTTAAAATATATTTACAATAATAAAGCATAAAATAATAAATTGATCATAAACTAATAAATATTTATAACATAGTAATTTAATAGCGAAGTAAATAGCCTCATTGATTTAAATGTATTCGTAGACTTAAAAGGATTAAAGCTTAATTCGAATACAGGAACATAAAAAAAAGAAAAGAAAAGACAAAGATATAAAATTCTTTTAAATGACAAAGATGGATTGACCCATCTCCTGCAGACTAACCAAATAGAAAGAACCACAGATCATGGCGACATCAAAATTTAATCTACTGTATAAAAGATGCTATCCGATTGCTAATTTATTACTGACTCTTGTTGTTTATAAATTATCTTTTATTTTTGACATTTCCTTTAAATTTCAAGTTCGATGTCATACTGAATCATTACTGAATTGAAATTTAAAAAATAAAATAAAATTTAAACGTAACTAGTTTCAAGAAAGGCAACTTTAAGGGTTGTGTGTCTTAGGTTATTCACATTAATCGTGCTCATCCAACTTTTTCTCACGTTTTTAAAGCTTTAATTATCGACTCTTCTAATCTTTTTAATCTTGTTGCGAGATCTCTAGACCAGGTTCATGTCCAAAGAGCTTAATATCTAACATTATTAACAGAAGACTGGTTAAAATATTGTTTGATGAAAGTAATAATTTTTCATAGGAATAACTTTATACACACACACACAATTCAAATTTATCGATATGATTATAATTTATCAATTATAATCATCACATCGCATCATTAAAAGACGCAAAACGCTTGTTAATTTATTAACTTATACGCGTGTATTTTTATTTTATAAAATCACAGTTTTTTCTTCGACTGGAATATATTCTATTCGACAAATTAATAATTAATAATCGACGATATAAGCCTGGAGGAATAAAAATCTTGTTAGTGGAATTAAATATAAATTGAACAAGTAAGATTATTAAGATCTTGATTTCGCAGATAGTTAAATTCTTATCTCTTTGCCAGTTTTATGATACTGTATTGAGATATGTAACTTTGAAGGACAGGTTTTTTTTTTTTCTAACTGTTCATAATAATCTGCATAAACTGACAGCCATATTAAATTTGATAAACTTAATGTTTATTTAATACGCGAATTTCTAACTTTTAATCAATTTTTAACAACGTTAAATAGTTTTTAGAGAGTTAATTCTATTTTATGTAATATTTAATATATACAAAAAATTTTTTATTATTGATATCTAATAATTCTTTCGTGTGGTAAATATGGTTCGGATTTTGTGCAGTTAAACTATTTTACGGTTTTATATTCGAAATGGGCAATTATTTTGAATTTATACAGTCTAGCTGGTTTGTAAAATAGTCTTATCAATAAATCCTTAGAACCAGTTCCAAACTACTAACGTCACAATATGACCGTCTATACTAGAATTCCGATAGTCTAATAAATTATTTTAACATCGCACAAAGGTATTGGAATTGAGAGATCATTTTTCCTATCGGGAGACATTGCGAACATTCATACATCACAAAACTGAATGGTGCCCGATGGTGCTTGAAATTGTAAGTAGAATAGTGGATTCTAAATCAGTAGCAATAGTGAATATAGTCGAGTAGTATATTGCTTTAAAGTAAATCATAGCTGGACCTTGTTACGGTCTTTGGGTGGTCGAGTGGGATACAATAGGCGCCCGACTGTTATAGTGGTTACCTGGAACCACCCCTGGCACCTCCCCGCTCTTTGTCATCCCCTGGTCGTTTGTAAGTCACCCTCTGCATGAAGAGACACCTCGGGTGGTGCACAGTCGCCTATTCCATCTGTTCTTTTATTATGAGTTCTTGTAGCAACGTCTGTCTCTTTATGGATTACGCTATTTTACAATGTCACTATGATACACCAGAAGCGCTTGTCAAGCGCAGTATGCTTTTATAGAAGGTAGCGACATTATTTATGGTTGTGTAGGTCAGTACAGAAGGCGAAGATCAAGTGGGGGCGGAAAATTCCCAGGGGTAAAAAAATGACCTGTGCATCTAACCTGATAAATTATACTCCTTTTTTTAAATAAATTTCTAGAGTTTAAAGGAATTTGTACTGAATTAACCCATATTTATCCAAAATTAATTTCTGTATCAATGGCTATTGTCTATAGCCTAATGAACAAAAAATTAATTTCTACATTTCCATTAGCCTGTTTATTAATTTTATACAGAGAAATTTAGTAAACTATCATTTAAGGTATAAAATTCAAAAACAAACATATTCCAAACTAAAAACTGTAATGAGAAACAAATAAAATGAATAAAACTGAAAACAGATGTAAGTAAATGAGAAGAATGAGAAAGCAACTGGGGAAGAAAATGTAAATCTAAGAGAAAATTAAAACATGTAGAATGATGATTACGAAGAGAAATTATTTTTTGTGAAGGACATTTTAAAATCCCTTATGGCACACAATCTTATAACTCATTAACCAAGTATTGTAACTACCTATAAAACGCAATAAAATTATATTCGTAATAAATCTTTCATAATAACAGTTAGTGCAATCAAAATAATTATCCGGATGAATAACCTGTTTTAAAATTACAGTAACTTTTTAACTTTCTCTCATCAATGAAAGCATAAAAATTTACAAATATTATTCCCACTAGATATCCCGCTTGGGTTGTAAACGAGTACCTGACAGGCATATTTAATAGAAAAAAGTTCCAGACCTCCCTCGCTTTCCGTTAAGATAAAAGGTCTAAAACAAAAGATGAACTTCATGGAATCTCTCACACTCCATTATCAAGTTGTTAGGATAGAGCTTCCGTTATCTAACAACAACTGCTTCAAGACTGGTACTCAGGTATGTGGACCGAAGTCACGCTTCTTTAGATAGGCCTACTGCCATAGGCCTAAAGGCCCTATAAGATTTTATAGACCAACTTTATAGTTCCAGTGAGTTCCATAAATGTTTACATAACGATTTTAAAGATTTGTCAAACAATAAAGAATAATTATGAAAACTGTTTAAAGTTTAACAGATATAATTGATAGAGCGGATAATTTTCCATTATAAAATATAATTCTTACTTTAAGTAAATTCAGAATTATTTTATTTTATCTCTATAGTTAAAAAATATAAGCATTTAATCGGATAAAAAAATTATTTCATTTAATTATCGATCTTTATTTTAACTGTGTTAACATTTTAGAAAAATATTAAATTTGGCAATGAAATTAATCACATAAAGTTCTATTTTAATTTGCAATGGTGGTTTACTAATTTAAATTCGAATTAATTTTAGTCACGGATTTAAAAGAAGCTTTCAAGTTATCTTTATCGTCTCGTTACATTTTTGTTTATCTCATTAAAGCACTCAATTATCAGACTGATTTCGATAAAATTAGATTTATTGATAATACAAGTAAACTTATTACACGAGTCTGCAGATTTATTCTTTCTTCTGGATGATTTCTACAGCCTATATTTACAGAGGAATTACATAAATATTAATTGTATTATTTTTTTTTATTTTGAATTTATTGTTTGGATCAGTTACAAGCTTACTTATTGCATAAGATAAGGTGTCACATAGAGGAAACATCTTTATGTTTTTCCGGTTCTCAGTAATATGTTCGGAATTTAACTTGACTTTTTCCCTGTGCTTTATGCAAGGCACGAATACGAGCAAGAGGCATCTTTGCATCAACTTTACAATTTAGCCTTAAGGCATCGAAGCCCATTCTTCCTCCAAAACTTGTGCGAGTTTTGAGGGAAAAATGGATTGTCGTGTACAGTCTTGATAAATACTTCGCATACTACGGTTTTTTATAATTTTAAGAGGTGTTTATTGTTTTATTTGCCGTAAAATTATGTTGCTTTTAAAAAATATAGCATTTTGCATAAAATAAATTTATAATGTATGAATACATTATACTGTAATTATCTGAATGCAGGATGTGTTAAATAAACATTCGCACATATTTATGACTTTCGTAAGGATAATTTATTTGCTGATGCGTATAGTATAGTCAAAATGATGAAGAGTATTCTTACAGCTGTGCTAATACTCGAAGACAAACAAAAATAAACCTACAAACCTAATCAGCAATGTTTGGCAATAAACTATATCGAAAAAATATTTTAATATAAAATTAATGATTAAATCTTTAAAATAAACACAATTTTATTTTTAGGGTATGAATTAGGTTATATTAACATGTTAATTTTTACCTTTAAAATTATTTTCTTTATATTTTAATGCACCATATTAATGTAATAATTCCATCATTTCTTATAAAATATAATTTCTTAAAATTTCTCAAATATTTTTGAAGGGAAAACTGATTATGTTAATCTTTAACGTTATTTGGATATCGAAAGGAAAATAATAAAAAAATTTCCTATCCATGAAAATATCGCGAAAATTAGATATAATCGAATTTCTAAGAAATCTATTAAGCTTCAAGGGTATGCTTACTTATTTAAATAATATGTGTGTATTATTTAATTGATTTAAGTAGCTTTAAATCAAGTAGCATAACATACTTAAGCCCATTATACTGTGAAATACTGAGATCCTTTTCTTTTGCATAGTTCTAAATGGCACTAAGCCATCTGAACGTCAGTCTTATATTTAATCAAAGGATCTTATCGTTTCCGTTTATCGTTATTTGATCCCCATAAATTAAATCCGTTTAAATTTGTATTTATTCAAAGAATCCATCTTAATCCATTAACTTTAAAATAAATACAAAAAGTAAAAACGTGAAGCACGGAAGCTTACTCACATCACTATCCCAACATAGTTTCTTTTTTTATTTTTAGTATCAGATGTAACTGCTAGTCTATAGTCCTACTTTATTTTTCTAAGAAGCAGGTGCTCAGCAATGAATTTTCTTCAGTCTCGAATAGTTTTTGGCTAAGTGCCACCTCCCTGCAGTGGCTTTTTTAGTGAAACAAAATAAATCTCTTCTGTTTTAGACAATCCGTTTATCCAATGTTCTTGTATCCTGTCAGACGTTATTATGCGCAAGACGGACTGGAGACCCGACTACTAGATAGAGATCTGTGTATCTTGCTAACAACGTATCTCATGTCGACCATCACTTAGACCTGTCGTCGCTCTGTGCTTGCTAAACTTTTGACAGATTAGTGCTAGTCGCCTCATTCTCTCTACCTATAATGTGTGAATAAAACAGCGTATCTTACTTCATTTATTAATTTCAGATTTGGTACTGAACATTTTCCAAAATAGTAGTTACTTATCATCCATCGTCTTAAAAGGTTTTTCAACATATCCGTCCATAAAGCTATAATTCAGCGATTTGCACATGTTTTCTTCTGTAGTTAACTAATAATATATTCAAACATATACATTTAACAAACTATTCCAATACTGGTTGCAAGTGTATGTTCTGCAATGATGGATAGAGTTTTTTGCTTTTTTCAATGACCCGCAAATGTATTGCTATAATTTCTGAGGATTCACCTTCGTGCCCCAAGCTAACATTCCTTCTGGATGAGAGCGCTGATCATATACCCATCCATTTGCACCGAACACACGTGTGGGGTGTGAATATGTTGTCTATGGGTATTTTACGTGAGTGGAATACAGAATGGCATTGATGACTGAATGCCAAATAAGGCACAGTTCGCTATAATTACTTCTCGAACTTTTATATCGTCTCAATATTTAGATAGCCTTATTCTCGAGCTATTTATCGTCTAGATTTATAACTTTTGCGTAAATATATTTTTATTTAAAATTAAACAAAAGTTACATATCTAAACAGATAAATCAGATTTTATACGATTCTTTTCCCCTCTTTGGCAGCCATGGCAAAACGTTTAATCATTAGACGAAAATTAAAAAAAAGAAAGGAAAAAAGTCGGAAGCTATTCATTTTAATTATAAATTTATCGGATTTGCAAATATATTAAATAACTAATAATCTGTTTAATTATATGTAAAAAAAAGCTATAACGCTTACCAGACCACCATTATCTTACATTCTATTTTTCTTTCTAAAATTGGAGATGTTTAGAAGAGATTTTTATCTATTAGAATATATTTTCTCTTTCCTCATATTATCTTTTTCTCCGAAACATTTTAGAATAGAATGATGAGTCATTGTAATAAACCATAGCATACTGTAAATGCATAAATAGAATAGCGACGTAAAATAGGTAACATATTTCTTTACAGGAGTAATACTTTAGTACCTGAATAACTGCGGGTCCATGCGAAAAATAAATGAATTTAATCGATTTTATCGGTAGATTATTCACATCAAACTGTGAGTTCTAAAATTCAAAGTGAAAGGGAAAAAAATCAATATTCAAGCTGATGAAACTTCTTCAATTTACAATTAGTTGCTAATTTATATTTGTTTGCTTTATAAAAATAGTTAAGTAGACCTACTTAGTGAAGGTATAGCACGGCCATAGAAGGTAGGATGGCCTATTTGGATCGTTTTATATAATTTGATAGCGTTTATATCACCTCGCAATGTTTCTTCTGGAGAAATTGATAGTAGACCTAGTATTTCAATTCCTTAAAGATTTTTTTCGGTAGATTGTAACTTCCTGAGATGTTAAAAACATGTTTTTTGTTCTCATTTTAAATAAATTAAGTAGAGGTGAACGACCCGTGCCACTTAGCTCAGTTTATTATTTCGAACGCATTGAAGACAAAGAGATGTTTTATATTCGTCTCGAAGTCAAAACATTCATTGGACACAGCGACACTAGTTCAGTTGTCACCTGTCTCTGGATTCTAAAAATAAGACCAACAGCCGCTGACGAAAAGACGTTTGCGAAAGATTGATTTGTGTCTAGAAAATCTTTCCTTCCTTTAAGATTTTTACTCCAAGATTTATCGCTTACTTTTTCTAACGAGAGTCAATTAATGGGGAGTTAAACTAGCAATTTTCCATAGATAACACTTAAAAAATAGGCCTACATGATTCAAATTAATTTGTTTAGTTTTTAATATTTAATTAGGAGAAAACGTCTTGCAAATTTTAGTAAAGATGTATTAAACTCAAACAGTTGCAACAAAAACTACGTTTAATTTATTTAAAAAATATATATTGAAGCACAGTAAACTGATTTATTCGTGACTGATTTATTTATCGAATAAGAAAATATTAGTACAATGCACTTTAATATATATAATTTCTTTTTACTGGAACTTCATAAATTGCACGAAACTTTAAAAAGGAAAGTCGATATGTCCTTGTTTCGAGAGGACAATAATCTCTAATTCACTCAAGCGATTCTGCAAATATTAATATATATTTTTAATGATGCACTGTATTCTAAAACTTTTGTTTTCCAAAAAGTTTAATCAATTAAGAGTTAGTTTCATGAACGAGTCTTTCAAGAATTTATTCCAGATTTAGAAAAATAATTATTAGATTTCTATAAATATTTTAAAAATATCTATTAGTTTCTTTTCCTTGCTGTAGATTTATGTGAAGTAACTTAAGCTACTGGAATCATTATGTTTATTCTTATATTCTATGTTTTTGTGGATTATGAGATTATTGAAGAGAAACGAATAAAATTCCGAAATAGAAGGAATAAACTATTTTTCCTGGGGATAAAAAAAGAAGAAATAAATGAAAATTTTCCTTAAATAGTTTAATGATTATTGTTCTTTATAATCGTAAATTTTAAATTTTAATTCTAATGCAGATCTTTTTCATTAATTAATTTCTCAATAAAAACAAAGAGTAAGTTGCTGTAACTTGTGAGGAAAATAAGACGTTATTTTCTTTTACATTTTTTTAAGGTTATGAACTTATTTCTGATAAGGTGTTTATCGAATAAAGCGATACTTGCTTGGTTTAACCTTGTAAAGTAGATTCACACAGGACCGGTATGTCTATCAATACCTCCAGCTACTGGTAATTTGTATCAATAGGACAGAACGTCACCTCGTGACGAAATTTCGAACTAAGATCTTTGCTAAAAAATATTTTCACGATATCCACTACTTTTTAACTTTTCCTCTCACTTATTGTTAAATTTCGCGCAAAATATAAGTTTTTTTATTATTATTTAAATAAAAGACATGAATTTAATTTCAGAAAATGAAACAAAAATTGACTGGTGAACTTCTGCACTAATCTATATTTAGTAAGAAGAATTTTTCTTGAAAGATTCAAATTTCACCGTGTATTTTCTTAACAATTTTTTATGGTAAAATTATACATATTATGAGTTTAATTAATTATAAACTTTTTTATAGTCCACTAAAATTGTAATATATGTAGGCTATATATTTAAATATACAGGGCAACAATGTATTAATAAATTTGCATAATGATTATAATCGAAGAAAATTTATGATTCTAGTTTTTAAATAAACTAAGCTACAGTTTTATTTATTTTTTTTTATTACTTTTATAAGCAGAAAAAAAGTATATTTAAAGAACTCAAACGTTTTTAAACTTCCGCCTTATGCGAGATTAATATCTAACTTATTAGAGATATTAGAAAGTTTCAAGCATTCCTTCCAGGTTATTGAGGCTGTTAAGAATTTATTGGTTTAAAATTAGGTAAAAAAGTAAAGAATCAAAACTAGGTTATCTTTGATAGTCTTTGCGAGAGCATTCTTGCTTAACTTCCTTTCGTTACTCTCAAAGAAAATCGGAGAAACTAACCGAAGAAAATAAATTTTATTTTTCCCTATAGCAAAATTTTTAAATGATGACATATTCCCGGAATTAAAACAGATTTTTAATTATTAGAATAAATTTTTTAATAATTATTCGCGCACTCATTCTCCTTAGATCTGCATAGCAATCTAATGTGTTAAAAATTTGATAAAAAAATTAATAATAATAATCATTTATAGCGTGATTATATTTATTAATTCGTATCAATAGGTTAAAAAAAAGTTAAAAATTTGTTTTTTGAATAAATTTTTAGATAACAAGCTTCATTTAAATTTTCATTATTCATTAGTTTTTGTTATTATGCGTTATGCGTAACATAGATGAGGCCATATACTTTCCACGCTCGAACGCTTATCATTGTCGCCCTTGGATCTGTCGTTATAAGAATGTCGCATTGTCAAGCATCATTAAAGTCTACTATTGACAACTTTACGATATCGCAATTATGGTGTTATCGTAGAGAGAATTCAACGTAGGCCGTCCACTCTTGTTACCTCTCGTGTCGTGAGAATGTCTTGACGCCTAAAGTCCCATCAGTTGCAGTTACCAGCGGAAAAACCACACCTTGGATAAACAATCATCTTTAAGTCAATTTATTTTCCAAAAAAAATTTAAAAAAAATTATTTTGAAAGCAAATTTATTCTCACAGATTATTAGCTATAGACTATTAAAGCAGATTAAACTATATAATCATTTAACTATACATGAATATGTTTCGCACGCGACTTATTGAAGATCGCTTATAGTCTATGAAGAGCCTGCTTAAGCTTTCGATACACGAACTCTTATTTTACAGTAGAGTGTTCAAGTTTGGCCAATGGCAAAAATTTGTCTGGGAACCGCTGAAGGCAACGAGTTGAACATGTTCTGTTTTTTACATTGATTACTGAGTCAAACCAACCTGTTAGCTGTATAAACAGATTTTCTGTTGGAGATTACTATGAGAAGCAAACAACCATTTTCATGGTCAGTCTGCTGTGACGGAAGTAGTGTCATTTTTATATAGCTTGATATTCATCTTATCTTTACCGAGTTTACTTTTTATGAAAGTTGTGATTGTATATAGGAAGAAAAAAACTGCTTATAGAGAGAGAGAGTAGAAAAAATACGTCCCAATCAGTTATAAATAATAGAAGAATCATATGGTATTTTAAAAACCGCTATTTAACTTTCGCTAATGCAATATGAAATTATGATGGAATGATACAGCCCAATGCTGGTAATTCTATAAAATATCGTGATAAATTAGAGAATGATGAGATCTTCTTCTTATCCAAAGAATCAATGACCAATCCAAAATGGTGATAAGACATATCTGCCAGTCTTTTTTGCCTGAAGCCAATTGGCAGCGGAGTAAACCAATGATTGTACCACAAATATTGGGATATACAAATCTATTAAATAGTACATGACAAGTGGGCTGTTGAACTAGACCTATACGTGAAACCTGTCAATGATTGATGATAGCTAGACAACAGATAATAGTATGGAGGAAAGTAGATATATAAAATATAGCTTTGAAGAGAAATGAAGTTGGAAAGTTCAAGCCTATAGGCAAAATGACTCTGTCAATGAAGAAACTAGTATATCTATTCCTAAATATCTTAATTATTTCGAATTCTCTTATAACCAGTAGAATTTATTAATACTGGTGTAAGCTTCTTTTGCGCTTAGATTCCAATAACAAGTTAAAAGCTCGACGATATTCAAGATTCATAAATTTGCATAAAAATTAAATCGAAGGGGAAAAAAACTATCGAAATTTGCGGTGTTAGCAATAATGTGGACATGAAGAAAATTTAAAATATCAAATTATGCAGAGATAATTATTCTCTTTTTAAACATTCTTGCTATCATTAGTAAGTATACTATAAAGTATTACTAGATAGGACGTAAAGATTATTTAGTCTCCATTACTAAAATGTGACGAGTCAATTCATCACAGTGTCATGTGGGTGTTTAGATTGGATGACTTTTTATCTGCAAACAATAAAGCACACAATTAACCATAATGGACAATGTCTACAACCAAAAGAGGAAGATGAGAGAGTGTGGGTTTGTCTATTCTTTCCGTATTGCAGGTTATATACTATCTTCAACTCCCACGTTCCACCATCTGTAGGATTTTGTTTCAACCCACGCCGAAGCATTATTTTGTCATCTCTTACCATGTCTCTTGTCCATTGAGGTTAGAAGTTCAAACGATCTCGCTCCTATCCTCACGAGTCTCTTAACTTCTTAGCCTCTGACTTTTTCCTGTCTTAAGAGTCCATCTGGTGATCCTTACATTACTTTCATATAATTTAAATTTCAGAACGAACCCACGAACATTTAATTGAATATTTATTTTTAAATCGTATTTTTATAAAAATAAAAAATTAAATTAAATTGTTTGCTATAAAATTTTGCGACTGAATCAAAATTGTTCTTGCCAATCGTAAGAATCTCGAATTATTTCTTGCAGTGTACTAAATTATTGATTCCTAAGTTGGTTTCGCAACTCGGAAAATCTATAGCGAGTTGTCTGCCTGATAATAAGAATAGGAAACGATTTTTATAAGAAAAAAACCACGAATCATTAATATCAAAAATAAAAATAAGAGAGAAAGCTATCAATTTCCGTATAGCAAGTAGTTGATTCGTGATCATAATAACTTAAGTTTGTCAAGAAATTTCTTAATTTATTTACTTTCAATTCTTATTTGAATTGCATTTCATGCATGAAAGCTCAAGGTTATATCTCATTTAATTTTCTTTATAGTATTGCAAAAACTCAAAATTATTCGCTTAAATTCACTATTAGCATGCTATTCCAGTTTACATTAGTAAAGAAGACTAAAAAGTAGATCTATTAATGTATCAAAAATAAAAATTCCTCGTTTGAACATCTTCACAGTTCATGCAGAAGCTTGAAGAAGTTATATAAATGTCAGGCATAGGCCTATAAGGAAACACAGCAACCACCATTATCCTACTGAAAGGATTTTTTAAGTTACCTTTTGAAAAGGAAGTTGGGTGGGCCTCACAGCCATTCTGAAAGTAAAGAATTTGAATTTTAATCTGGAATAAAATTATTTTTCTTGCATAAAAACTTTGATGGCTACTGTATAATAATAACTTTATAAGTTTAAATATCACTTGTGATTAATATATCATAATTCTCGGGTATGCTTAACCATTAATACAAGACCTAAATGTTTTGAAAATATAAAAATTTCTTTTGATAATGGCTAACACCAAGTTCATCATGTTAATATTCGAGTAATTTATTAATAAATATAAAATTATTTTTAAAAAAAGTAAGTTTCCAATAGAAATTATTACTTTCTGAAACATTTAGGACCTAAGTTGTTGCTGCAACATGTACGAGTACAATCTTTATTTTAATATTTATAGACTTTAAGAAAAAAAAATTTCCCTTAATCGGATTTTTATACTTTACGCAATTAATTGATAACACATAAACTAGATTTTCAATATATTTTATCAGAAAATTTTCTTTATTTTTTTTAATTTCTTAAAAGTTGATGAGCTGAAAAACTTAAATTGTTTTTGCATGGAATCTACTCTGAATTTATACAGAGCAGATTCCCATGCAAAAACTTCTGTTTCTGTAATGAATTTCTTCACGAAATGCTTAATTAATCGCTTGGCCAAATAAATGTGCTTTGTCTGTTAACCAATATTTTATTAATTTATTTTTTCGATGTTTCGCTAGACCCTTAAGACACGTTTGAAAGCTTTTCACATAAAATTAATTTATTATACTGATATAATATAGTTGCATTTAAAATAAAGAGCCGTAAATGAGTCATAAATATCGTTCCTATGTTCTATAAACTATAACATAGTGAGCATTTACAATATCAATTAAAATGTGCATATTTAATCTTGAGAATGTATTTTACAATCTGTTCTCTCGTTCAGAAAGTCAATAGGCTAATGTATAACATATAAATAATCATATATCATATTATTTATAAGGTACTTCTGATAACTTACTTTAAAAATAAACATCAGAAACATCGTACGTGTTAATAGTTACAAATTAATAAATCATTGACTGTTTACATAAAGATTTAAATAGACTGATTGCAATTTCATGCTATGAATTATTAATAGGTCCTATACGATGAATTTCATTGATAAAATATTCTTAAAATTTTTCGAGAAACAAATTAGATGATAATTCTTATGTAATTAATGTGGCCATTTTTTATTAAATATCAAATTCTGATATAATTAATGAGAATTTTGCTTAAGAGTAAATTACATTTATATTTCTCTTTCACAAGACGTTTCTTACTTTATAAACTTTTTTATTTTATTACTTCAGCCTACTTTTTATTAGATTAGACGATATATAATCAATTTTTGCAAAATAATATTTTTTAAACGTTATTATAACGTGTAAAGAGAGCTTATTTGAATTAAATGGAATGCATAATTAATTCTACAAATAGATTAGATTTTTTTTCTCTAGACAGAAGACGACCTAGGGCTATGGTTCACTCCCATATTCCTCACCCAAATCCTCCCTCAGTTCATTTCCACGCAAACCTGTCGCCACTACAAACGAATCAATATACCACCCCAAGGGTGTACTACGGGGTTAGAGAACACCTATGCAAATCAAGTGATTGTTAACGACGTCAAATGATAGGTTATCTAATAGTGCGCCCAGTTACTGACAAATTAGGACCGATACTTTACCCAATCAATCCCTCATTCGATGCAACCTGTTATTTTCCTAGAGAATTGTAATTTTCCACCAAACCGGAATCTAATAGGGCTTAGTCAATGTTATTATCCCACCCTTTTGCAATGAATTCAATTCCGAATTTTCGAAGTTTTACTGCACTCCCCAAATGTTGAAAACATTTTAAGCATCAGCAGTCAATGCAAAGTTTATGATAATTTAGCAATGTAGGCCTATCCAAAAATATACGCACTTTAAAACGTTTCTCTACACCTTAAATTGCTCATTTTATTTCGAGGTCTTCTTCTACATTTAAATACTTTACTTTGAAGTAATTTTTTTCATTTAAGCTTAAGTAATTTATATAGCTTCAAAGTTTTCTTTTGCTTTATTTTGAAGCCTTATTCTACATTTAAATAGTTCCTTTATTTTGATCTATATTAATTAATTTGCTTTACTTTGAAATATTTTCTACTTTTAAGCAATTTATTTTGCTTAAAAGCTTCTTTATTTAAACAATTTATTTTGTTTCAAAGTCTTCTTCTATTGTTAGATACTTCACTTTTCCTCAAAGTCTTCTTCCACACATAAGTAATTCATTTACTTCGATCTATATTTAAATAATTTATTTTACATTTTAACCTATTTTTCACATTTACATAATTTCGAATCCTTCTTCTACATTTAAATAATTTGCTTTATTTTAAATCCTTTTTCTATATTTTAAACAATTCATTTGTCGTTAAAGTCTTCTTCTACTGCTAATACTTCATTTTGCTTTGAAGCCTTCATCTATTATTAATAATTTTATTTGAAAGCCAATAAATTTATATATATAATTAATTAATCAAATATGATTAAATTAACCTAAGATAAATTAATATAAAATATCTTTAATATCTTTGTTTTTGTCTTTTATAATTTTTATTCGTTTTTCTTGTAATTAATCGCATCGAATAATTTTCCTTATATTCAAGATTTTTCTTTTTGTCAGCTTAAGTATGAAAAATATATATATATAGATTATAAAATATTACTTTAAAGCAGCATTTTATATTGTCATTGAAAAATAATATACAGGAAATATCGTATATGGGAATTGAATTTTATCGTTAAACAATTGTTTCGAATTTTTATTTTAAACTTATAATTGCTAATCCTAACCTTGAGGTAGAATTTAATCTTTTAAATCGAGAATTTTAGAGGACTGCGGTAATTTTTAAAAGCAAAGTCGTTCGTTTCGTCCGGCAAAACAAAAAAGTTTATATATATAAAGGGCAATTAAAGGAGTCAAGCATCGTTTATGATCAATTAGAGACGAAAGGACGGATATGTTGCATTATGTCACTGTTAACAAGCTTACTATTGCATGAAAATAGGTCTAGGACGTATATAACTCTTAACGTTTAACCATTAAAGAAATTCGTCTCGGATAATTTATAAAATAGCTAGTGATTTTGCGGAAAATTCTACGTTTAAGTCGCTGCGAAGGTTTTAACGCCTATCGATACGGCGTTAATCTTTATTTTGACACTTGGTTAAACACAATTTCAAAAAAAAACTATAGTCGAACCTGCAAAAACTCAAGCACGCCTTTTTTTTACTCTTCCAATCAGTGCATTTTGATCTTACTTTGCAGGGTTTCGTCAATTCAGCATTGTTCCTTTCATGAATATGTATGGATGTAGGCCTAACTAGATTAGAGACGCCATTGCTGCCACCTGGTGAGTAAAAGGCGGGATTAAGAAGCCTTGTAAGCGCTACAACCATCAGTTTTGATGATGGCTTCGGGATATTCGTAACAAGATTGCTTTAAAAAACGATTCCCTTCTATTTTACATTTCTTTCTTAAATTTTTTTTAGACGATGATTAAATTTCTTTCTCGTTTTATTAAAGCGGTTTCGGTTTCTCATCGACGTTTCTCTTTTTTTCTGCATTATAAAAAAATGTTATTAAACAAATATTTTATCGTAAAATCACTTGATATTATTGCGTGTTTAATGCCAATTTAAAAACATTAATATACATTTATTTAACGTAGGAGATATGGTAGCAAAAATTACAAAATCGTACTAGAAAAGCGGTTCAAATTCGAAGAATCTGTAGAATGCGATAAGCTAACTTTTACCCACGTTAATTGGAATTTTCCCACGTGCTTCCATTTTGTAGATCATAATTGGATCATCTATTCTCAGAATGATGTAGGTGTGTATCACATGACATCCGTCTAACTATCACGAAGTCTCATGGCTAAACTAGAGACTGCTATGCCAGGAATTACTTTTCGTCTTAGAATTTTGCTTAAACTTCCCTTGATTTATTAAAGTATTTATCCATGTTATTTAAATAAAGCAATAATATTTTAACTTATGTAATAAATAGTTTTATTCAGAAAAAAAATCTATTTTATTTTTTATAGGCATGTAAAATATTTATATAAGTTTATCTATATTTTGTGTGTGTCAAACAATCTTCTTTTTTCTTCGGTTTTTGGAGGCACAATGACTCTGGATTATTATTTAATAGAATAAAAGATGGTTTCAGTTCAGACTGCTTGTTTTAGAAAAACTTTTAAACGGAATTTTCTAGATTACTTTACGATAGAATGGACTCGGAATGATTGAAAGCAGAAACAGAGACATTGTGAAAGTGACCGCTTTATTTCACTTCCAGTCCAACGAGCGCCATATGGAGAGACCACGACACCCATAACCCAGACCATTTAGTACGCTATGGTGTCTGAAAGTCAAACTGCCCCATCCCTATTGATCTTCGATGGCAGCGGACGTCCGGGGATCAGTTTAGGGAAGGGTCAGCTTCGACGTCAAGTCCAGAGGATCAACTGTCCAGACAATACATTAATGGACATCTCCTAACTCCCTTTATGTGGAGAATTAAATGTCATTGTGGATTAGAGTTTCTGGGTTAGATTTGTGTTGTTGTATCCATTGGATGGATATTTATACGCTTCACAAGAACTGGAAGATCCAGCTTTAGAGAAAGATCTGGCCTGGACGTTTTATTGGAAGAAAACTCTAGTTAATGTGTTGTTTTCTTGGAAAGAACAGAAATTAGAGCGATTTCTCTCGAAATTAATTGACCGAATGTATAAAACGGCTTAATGTATTTCATTTTTTAGTCGGTTTTCGAATATAATAATATTTTATATCAACTCATCACAGTTTGTATTACTTTCTCATGTAGGGCAGATCTTCTACAGAAAGGAATTTATTTTTTGTAATTTTGGATAAAAGTTTTATCTCAAATTTTAACTGCACGGAGACATTTATGAAGAATTTATTTTAAATAATTTTCTAATTTTTAAATAAATAAACTTATAAATCTGCATAAATTGAATTAAAATCTTCAGATCTAAGCAGCATAGATTTACGTGCCTAATTTTTTTTAAATTTTATGATATTTAAGTTTGAAATTTAAAAGATTTAATCTATTTTTAAAATCCAAAATAGTTTATAAAACAATGGAATGCGCCAGATTCATAAAACTGATTTTCAACTTGGAGACTTTCATAAAGAATGATTAATTGCATACCTTTCAGAGTTTATAAAATTAAATAAAAAATATTTATGTTACATTTACCACGAAATATTTTCTATATCTGTTAGATATGCTGTAATAACTTTGCCATTTCGTTATAAATAAAAATATAATTCTGAACAAAACCGTTATTTTTATTAATATAACTACGCAGCAATGGCATAAAGGAAAAATGTGCTTAACTCTGATTCAACTATTAAAAGACTGATATCTAATTCCGTGATAACTTCGCTACCTACCAATTATTTTCCGAAGATGTTCTACAAAGCTAACATAGCACTGCTAAAGTGTCGAATCGAACACTCCCTCTTAATCCTAGCACTGTCACAAGATCGTGAACGTTCAGCCTACCGAAGCATAGAGCGGTAGGTGTGTACTAATTCTATTAATCTTCTCGGTACCTGCTGACTTGTCTAGTTTATCAAACCCATCAGCCAGACTGTTGAGGTGACGGATTCCAAGCATCAGTGTTAGAAAAGATACTCCAAATACTGGTTGTTGGATAAATAAACAAAGATCACGTATCGTGAATGCGTGATCTTTGTTTGCATTGCCAATTCTTCTGTTAGCGTTTAGAAATGTCTTTAGTCTCTGAAAGTACTTTTGATTAGAGATTAACATCAAACTTCTCTTGAACTTAGTTTTTTCTAAGTACGTGCCTTGATCAAATCGTGAGATTAAATCCTCTTGGTTTCTCAGCTATACACCCTTTTTATAGGCCTGTAGAGTTTGTTTCCGATGTAGCTTGATGCCTGATATACTATTAGTAGCTACAGGCGATATTCTATCGCAAATATTGCCTTTTTAGACTATTTATCAGTATAAGTGATTCGTCAATCTCTAAATATACGAAATTGATGTCATTGATAAATTTTATGAGTCTTTCTCTTTAATTTCTTTAGATTTAACGTTACGATAAATTCAACGACTTAATTAGAGACTTCGATAAATATGTTTTCCAGCTAAAATCTACACGAAAATTTATTTTTATTGAATATTTTTAAGATACTGTGTAACAAAACGTGCATTCTAATTTATTATTTTTATGCTATAAATCTAACATCTTTTTGATAGGCTAGCAATACAGCATTTTAAATATATATTTTTAATTAATTTATTCAAATTTTCTCCTAAATATTCCAACTTTAAACTTTCTGAAATTTATGCTTCAGAAAATCTTAAATACTATATGTATATAAGTATTTATGCTTATATAGCACGTGCATAAAACAATAGTTGTTGAATAACTTACATAAAATATTGAATGCATGCATCATGTTTATAAATACACATACATATGTTAAATATGGGACAACACATTAAACATATATATTGTATGTAACAGCTTAAATTCAAGACAGATTTATGTTGAAAAATATTGTATGTATGCTAAATTTTAATTTTCATCTATAAAGCTTTGTAAACATGTAAAAAAATGTCAACATTGTTTTATCATAAGTATTAAGTTTAATTAAGTTTGTATAAAAATAACGATAAATATCTTATAGATTTATTGATGTTTGAGTTTATTATATTCTCATCATCCGATCATAAATAGGCATAGATCTTAACTATTATGTTCCATTATTATATTCTACTCATTTATAGAATATCAGAATTAATCATTATTGTTATGGAAATATAATTAATATTTGATGATGATGTTTAACAATGTTGCGTTTTCTTTGTTATACATGCCATTTTAAATATTATTTTCAATATTGAGGAAGCTTACAATAATAAAAATCTATCCTATATTTAAGATGGTATATGCATTTAAGATATATATTTAATATTTTGTCTTATATATAAGATATATATAGTATATATGTATAAATATAAATACTATACTATAGTAATCATGGAAAGAATTTAACTACTTAATTATCTGCATTTTAACGCATAAATTACTTAATTTTGTTTGCTTTAAGAAATACGATAATGGCTTTTTCTTGGACTAAAGGAATTTGTGTTGCACTTATGTTACAGATGCAACCAGATTGCTTAAAATTTGAATTGAAAGTGGAGCAAGAAAGCAATTAAGTTTCTTATAATTATAATGGAATTGACAATGGATAGTATTAACAATAACTTAAAACAATGAAATAGTTTTGATGAAAGTGGTTCATTCCCTTTCGTATCTAGGAATGGTCATTTAGATAACTTCAACACACTTTAAAAACCGACTGTTAACTATAAACTAAGTTACATAGAAATCCGAATTCTTCTTCGTGTTTTTAAATTTTTACTCGTTTTTTTTAAATTATAAAAATCATTTTTAACGATTTAAAAAAAATAACTGAAAGCGATTTTGTTCTTTAAGAATATTGCAAAAAAATTAAATTATATGCTTTTAATAAACTTAAGGAAAATTTATTGAATGATGATAAATTTAGCTGAAGGAAAATCGTTAATTTTTCCTTCTATATGGATAGTTATTGAAAAGATTAAAAGATTTATTTTTTTTTTAAGTTTAGAGATGTCATATTATATGGTGTAAACTCTCGCCAATGGCATAACTAATCTGTGGAACAGAAACCGGATGAAGCTGTTTATATCCATAAGAAGGGTCATAACTAACCTTCTGGGAAATTTAACCTATTGGAAAATAACGATTTAAAAAAAAACTAGATCGTGAGAAACTATTCCTGCCGTTGTTTTAAAGAATTTTTATCGAAAATCTTAAATTAAAAATTTCGTAATTTCTCATATACATTAATTTAGGCCTAAATCTTACGCCATTTTATTTTGTAACGACATAAGAGAGACTTGTGCAACGACAATGGTGTTCCAGTTCAATAAAAGCTAATTGCCTCGGTCGTTTGATATTAAAATCGTAATATAGTTCTAATTTATAGGTATAATAGATCCAAACAGAAAAGTGAAAACTAGAAAATGATAATAGGAAGTTTGGCGATCCACATGCGAGTACTTTAACCAGAATAACATGCTGTCGATGGGAGAAATTTGCCAAAATTCGAAAGCTTAACATAATTCCTATAACTGGGCATAACATTACAAATCCTCCAGTGAACCATCAGATAATTGGAAAGGAAGAAGTTAGATAGCTGTCCTAAGACGTGTACGCTCTCTAGATAAGTTAGCTAGCCTGGGGGATATGTCATTTAGCCGCAACGTACCGCTTAATCTTTCGCACAGGTTGATTATGGCTTAATTAGCGATGGGGAAACTCGTGCACTGAATATCGTTCTGTTTCCCTCCCCCTATTGTTGTCCCTTTAAACGTGCTGCAATTTGGTAGCAGACAGTCTTGTTATTGGAAGTAATTTATAACATCAGAATTAACCTCTGGATATATAAGGATTTCAGCCAAGAGATTTCGCCACGAGAATTACAGAAGCTGTAGAGATTAGTAACTAATTTGTAAAGGACTAAAGTATTGATTCAAATAAGATATTGAACGAAAATCCTCTTCATCTGGTTTCTAATCAATCTTAACACGTTTTTCAATGGGTTCTAGTTTATCCGTTCATTATTTAGAACGTAAAAACAGCTTCGGAAAGTGTAAAAAAATAGTATTTAATGTTTTAATATTATATTTAATTGTTAATTTAAAACAAATTTATAACAAAAATCAAATGTTAGACTAAAAATTCGATTATTTTATGCAGTTTTGTGACTCATTGTGATCTTGATATGAATAGCATAGATTAATTAATTAAAGAATCTTATAATTCTATTTTTTTTAACTTAATCATAAAAGATTTAGCTCTTAATTAAACATAACTATAAAAAGTTTTATCCTTTAGAAAACTAAACAGAAAATATATTTAATAAGAATTATTTGTTATTTGGGCGAAAAGATAGATTAAAATGTGTTTTTTTTTTTTTTTTTTAATGGTTATCAT
The DNA here is from genome assembly GCA_011317285.2 of Androctonus mauritanicus. Taxonomy (NCBI): domain Eukaryota; kingdom Metazoa; phylum Arthropoda; class Arachnida; order Scorpiones; family Buthidae; genus Androctonus; species Androctonus mauritanicus. The sequence continues at coordinate 51,419 of WUQG02199866.1, forward strand.
TGTCACCACTATTGTTTAAGTTAACATTTAAATATAATAATTTTCATTTTGTGAAACTAATTTTTTAAAATAAGCATCTTAGTCATAAATAATTTTATAACTAAGATCCTTTGGATTCCTTATATATTTGCGCTTATCTGAATAATGTTTTTAAAACTTTTGATTTATTATAGTGTCTTGTAATTTTATAACTCTGTAGGCTTATAAAGTTACAATATTTTACAACAGATCTAACTTATTAACAAAAGAAGAATTTTATTTTGCACTTTAATCGATTCGTTTTCTTTTCGTATTCGAATTAGTTTCTAGAATTTGAAAAAAAGAAACTAATAATATTATTACGAAGTTTTTATTGTTTAATCTGCTTACAATAAAACTCATTTATTTCTTTTAAAAGTAAGAAATTTAGAGATAATGTAACAAAAAAGCTCATTTTTCAGTAGTGAAGTAACAATTTATCAGAGCGAATTCCTGGTTGCTGTTATACTTCTGACAATTACAAAGAGGGATGGATTACCCTAATTGTCGTCCCCTTCTTCCTTTCCCGCATCTCAGTCCAAACCATAATGATTGTTAGGCAGACTTTACAGATAAAGGAAAAAATATCCCCTCCGGTCGTTCCTATTTATTTTATCATCATAAAATTCCAACAATTTACTCCAGTTTATCCATTAATTTGGCTTAATCCACAAATGATTCGTATACGTTCGTTTTTATATTAATTAAATAAGGCTATAATTTTTTAATATGTTATTTTGTCTGCTTATGACAACATAATGTCTTTTAAAGTGGAAAAAAATGCTTAAAATATGTCTTAAAATAAAAATATGCAATTTAAGAAAATTTACTTTCGTTAACACGTTTGTTAATTTTGTTAAATGATTCAAACTTTTCTTAAATATTATAATGGTTTCGTCGTTAACCACCTGTTACTTTGTATGTCAATGGAAGTGTATCACGTGATGTTATTAAATACATCAGTCATCCCCACCCAAACTATTTTACGACCATTACATCTAGCTTAATGATGTAAAAGTATGCATCACACTTTCTATTCAATGATGAACCGTGCCTTTACTTTTTCAGTTGCACGTATCATGTAATTTCGTGATTTATTCACTTTGTTTATTTGACATTCAGGACATACATGGCAATTATTGTGATCGAGTAAAAGTCAAGAACAATGCTTTTAATACCATTATCCCCGTTTAAATTTTAGGAAGGAAAAAAGAAAGAAAGAAGTATAATAGATAAACAGATTATTTAATAGTTTTAATGTTACATTGATTGTTAGAAAGAAGCGAATTAAATAAATAAATAAAAAATTAAGTTTAATTAAATGTTAAAAACATTTTAAAACAGAGCAATAGACTCTGCGGCTCGTAATTAAAATAGGGATTAACTAAAAAATGATTTTCTCCTTGTGGAATTCGACTTGCCATGTGTTTGTAACTGATGCACCTTATCTAAATAATATTCTTTCCTCGGGCCACGTTCATTTGTATAAGATGTTTGACACGGTTGGGCCTATCTATCCATCTAATCCTAATAGCGCAATCAACGACAGTAGGCGTATTCGATGGTTCGGATAAAAGAGATGCTGTTCTGGGGTGGAGACAGATTTGCAGGACACTGGTAATTATGCCAGCTAGAGTCGTTGACAAATGTTGTCGAACGATTTACGTGAAAGATGGCTTCCTAGTTTGCGTGTAACGTGGCTAATACCCTATGGCATCCACTCTGTCACCGAATATCGATAAGAGGATCCAAAAGGTTCGATGTGTAGACCGAGATCCTAATTACACCTATATAAAACACCGAAAATTTTATATACTGTATATATTTTAAAAAGTAATACTGAAATAACGCTGAAAACAAATTTGCAATTTGTTTCAAAAAGATCTAGTTTACTTGCATTTTCAATATGCTTTTGAGGTGTTTATTTTACAAAATTTGGCATTATGTATTACTTTTATCCGTTTGTCATCAAAGTATTTCCAAAATATGATCATTCTATGTAAATATCACAGAGTGATCAAATTTTGGATCATTTTTTATTACCCAAATTATAGACATATTAATTTTGCAATCAATATGATCCTGTTAGAAGATAGCAGTTGTTGTCAATGTACGACTGCTATCACAGAATATAGTATTTAAATTTTAAACAATCGTTCCTTTTCATTCATGCATGCTATATCAGTATTAATTTTGAAGTGTTCACAAGGTTCCTTTACAAGATGGCAGTCGCTCTTTATGCTCCAAGATACAGATCTATTAATTTTCAGGATTCCATATAATATACTACAAAATGACGATCATTTGAAAAGTCAAAATACCAACAGCTCTAAAACTATTTGTATTATACATGAATAACATTATAATCATTTGAAAGGATTTACACATATTTTGCAACAATGGCTTTTGTTTTTTTGTTTTTTTTTCCCTCAGTGTTTGCTTATCGAGTTATCTTTAAACATTCCTTTTCATTCAATTTATAACATTACCAATTTTAAGATATTACAAGATTCTGTTATAAGATGCCAACTGTCCCAAATACAAAACTTTTATATCTGAAATTATTTATCTCTTAATAAAAGACATTATATTCATTTGAATATTTTATTTTTGTAAAAAAAGCTTTTTAAATATATATTTATAAATTTTAAAATATATTTCAAAAGATGATATAAACAAAAGTTGCTTGCAGTTCTTAAAATATGCTTAAAATTTGTAGATCCGAGCTATTTTAATCATAATCTAATCTGTAAAGATATCCATCTTTTGAAAATAAGTGATAATATTTTTTATTCGTAAGAAGCTTCTAAAAATATTTAACAAAATCCATTAACATACTTATCCTGCAAGATATTTTAAGTATGATGAAAAACTTACTTTTCATCATACTTAAAATATGATGAAAAGTACTTTTTCTATGCTTTTAAATAACCATCACGATGTGTTTATAATTTTTAAATAGAAAAAAAGGTTAATTATAATAAAATTTAATATTTTAATTCGAATGCTTTGAAATAAAGTATATTAATAAAAGTGAGAGTTAAAAATTATAGAAGAAAACTAATTTTTAAAACATTTTTCTCTTGTTTCTCTTCATTAAAATAAAATTAAAAATAATAATAATAATAATAATAATAATAATAATAATAACAACAATAAAAATTTTAAGAAACTTTTAGAGAAAAGAATTAAGCTGATGGAAAACATTTATCGTAAGAATATTTAGTCCAGTTTATAAAAGAATATCTTATTATAAAAGAAAAACTTCAGGAATCGTTAAATGAGCAGTAGCCACTCGTGATAATGAGACGACTTCTACTATGACTTGCTTCTCTTTTTTTCCTTTTTTACCGTATTTTCTGCTAATTAAACCTAAGTGAGTTGGTTGCTGGAATATAAGAAGTATTGATTGTACGGTACAAGGCCTCTAGATATGACTAAAAGATAATGCACGCTCTGCGGAAAAATCCGGTGACAAATGTTAGCTGTTCCGTCTTCTTCATCTGGTTAGTATCCAGTTGATGATGGTTAGTATGGAAAACAAAAATTCGGCTCAAAGTTTCGTAAAAATTTATTTTTCAATATATTAATAAGAATGCAATTTTTTTCCTTCTCTCTTTCGAAGCGAATCGCTAAGCTTAGATTATTCTGAGAAGAGAGAAATTTAATCCAGTAGTTCAATAAAAACGTTATAAATAAAATTGGAAACCAGTTAGAAATCCTAAATCTTTTATTATTAAGTTATGGGTACTGTAATTAAGATAATTTAGCGATAATGGGCTCGATAATAAAAAGCGAATACGTAACATCAAAGCCAATTACATAAAATTTCTTAGTCTAGGTTTCAATTATTTGTTCAACTCGACGATGCGTAAGCTCAGCTGTCTCAATTAGATGACGTATTTCATTGTTCTGCTACCAACACTTTACCAATTAATTAAACGCATCTCATTAACATGCACAGCGATGTGTTCAAAGTAAACAAACGGTTGTCATCATTGTTCTGCTCATAATGAATGTTCCAAACGTTCGTTACCACTGAATTCATTCTATCATTTTTTCATTGTAACGCGGGGAAATCTTTTCAATTATTATCTTTTTCCTAACCCGAAGCCCATAAAGAAAAGCCTATCCCAATAAACGTTCTAGTTATATATCACTTTGGATAATTATAAGTAATGTTTTCGGCAATAAAGCAGTTTAACCGGGAAAACAAAAAAATGCGCTCAGAAGTTGATCAAATTTTATTTTTGTGAATGAAGATTAACGTAATGAGTTAAAGTTACACAATACGAAATTAAAGTAAAAAAAGAAAACTGAATAAAATTTAAATTTTAATCAGATAAAATTACCAAAATTTTAATGGATTTTAAATTTGTTATTGTTCGAAAGTATTAAGGCTCGCACCTTAGTGGATAACGTGAATAGGAAGAAGGAACAGAAAAAAAAAATCGAAAATTTTCTTCTGGTGGGGGATTCTATCTGGCACGTGAATTATGGTTTCTTCGTGACAATCCGGCACCTCCGAAAGTAGACTTCCAGGTGTGCCGGACTCAATCTGTTTCGAAAATTCTACATAACTAGCAAGGAGCGGTTTTCAATTACCGTACGCTGACAGCTTGAAGATGGGAGACAATGGAGGACTAATTCACGGTTTTTGTGGCCGCTCCCACACTTTGACTCTGCTACGAGCATTTAAAGGATCATGCTATATGCCGTTTCATGTGGCAGCCATCTTGATTTATCGTTGTATCCGCGAGTGTAATTTATGCCCTGATGGAGAAGTTGTCGTCACCTTAACTTACCTCCACCTACGTAGTCAATAGACCCCGAGGTTAGTTGAATCTCATCCGGATCTTGATAGCTTGAAACTTGTCTCCCACATGAATCGAATTTTTCAGTAGGTTTTTACAGGATAGTTATTAATTTAGTTTGTCTGATAGAATGTAGGCCCGGTCTAATTATTTTTTTATTTATTTTTTTTTGTGTGTCCTGCTCCTAGAAATATAAGAGAATAATTAATTTCCAAAATCAGAAACCTATCTTTAAAATAATGGAAGATGTAACGAGATAATTAGATTTTGTTCACTTAAAACGATGCTTTTTTTTTCAAGCTTACACCTGCAAAAATAATTTAATTTTTATTGTTTTATTCAGTAAAAATATATAGGCCTATATGGTTCAGTCTGCTAAAACTGTAAATATTCTATTAAGTATTTTAACTACAATTTTAAAAATAATTTTGCAGAAAATTTAATGTAAGAATTGTCAAACAAGCTACACATTCTTTAATTTTACAGTATTAAATATGTTTAACATAGTGTAAGTTGTTAACATGATTTTTCACAATTCAACGAAGTTATATTTCTCATAAAACATATACTTAAACTACTGAGATTTATATATCTTTCTGTACTTTATAATGCTTGTTTTATTATTGTTATAGATGAATATATATATATATATTTATTTAAATAGACTATTGTTTAAAAATAAAATATAGGCCTCTGCAAAATTTATAAAAAAATGTAGCATTATGAATCACGTATGTAAAAATAAATACGGAAAAAATTTATAAGACAAAAGCCTATTGAAAGAAAAAAAAATCATGAGAATAATATCAACAAATAAATATAGATATCAAAAAAAGAAAAGTATTGACACGTGGAAAAAAAAGTTTAAAAATAAAATGAATGAATAATATCAGCCTGTATAAGCATTATAAATCAAAAAATAACAAGTAAACGTTATTGGAGTTTCTAATCCTCACTCAATCATTCATTAAAATTAAAAACCCGTTTCGATATCGGAATTTTCTTATCATTTTTATTTTTTAGAAAATATAACTTTTAGAAAATTAGCAAAACATAACTTTGCTCTTAACGTCTTTGCAGTTATCGTAATACTACTACTTTATAATATAAATCTTCTAGGCGTTTAACTAAATCCCAGTTTGATACGGCATAACTTGAATAGCGACAAGAAAACGAGAAAAAAATTACATGTATATATATATACTTTACATTCGCATACGTTATATCTCTGTTTATAATTATCATATCGGTTATAGATCTTAAACCATTAACCTGGAGCTATCATTGATCATAAACATAGACTACTAAAATTGGATTTACCGAATTTTTCAATCCGAAAAAAAAAAGAAATAGCTAAAAGATCAATGTCAGAGCCGTATGTTTAAGATCAATTAATAATAGGTCTAGACATTATCTATACTTTATAAATAAGCTAACACGCCTATAATAAATTTACGAGCCACAGTTTTTATTGGCTAAAAGGGAAATACTAACAATTTATCATTTTCCAATTAGAACGGAGCTGCCCATATTAACTATGAGTCTTATATGTCGTTATAATAACGATTTGATTTGGCAAACTGTGGGTAGCAAATTGGCCACAATGTGATTAAAGTGTCGGTGGCATTGTACTGTCTCCACCTTGGGAGGAAGAGAGAGAGAGAAAAAAAAGCCAGCAAAGAAGCCTGGTAATTGCTTCCATCCATCTGTGATAATGGGAGGCATAGCTCCCACATCCCAACACAAACACACACCAGATAATAAGCAGATATGTTTTAAACGTTTCTGTCACTTGGCGTGTGTTGGGGGGCGAGCATTGAATGTGATTAAGTCCTTGCAGCGCGGTCCTCGATGTTGTCTGGATTTCGATGTTCCCTCGCCCCATTCACCTCCCTTCCAGCAGCCTTATCTCATCTCGAAAACGATTGTAATTTGCGAAATGTGCAGGTGATTGATGTGACCATAATGAGACCTTACATCATCGGTGGTGTTTTTATATTTCAGTCTACCCTCCAACACCCATTCAAGTTTAGTAAAAAAGTACTACGTCCAAGCAAATCTAAAGACATGATTGGTCGACGCCCGTCATAATCAGCACCTTCTAATGTCAATGTTTGGATAAGACAAGTCAGAATATGCTTTCTTCGCCTTCCTTATTTTATCCCTCCCTTCTATTGTAAACGTGTAGCATACCCCCTTAAATGATGAATGTCATTTGTTTTATACTCCTTTCCAAAACTTTCGCTTCTTCTATGTCGAACTTCCTTGTTTTTTTACCAGCTTTTTTGACCATGAGGCTTTTCTATCTATAGATTATTCCCCGTTTTTCTCCCCTTTTTACTTTGTTTCTGTGTGATTTATATCCCAGCTATTGTTGGTTTACGTCTCCGGTTGACGAAAGAAAAAGCTTTCCCCTAAAAGTAGGCTTTCCCTAGGGAAGAGCGGGTCTCTAATCGCTCTCTAATTACTTAGGGGCGAAGAAGAATTACTACTGTCCCCCCTTACGAGTTCTGTTCCAATTGCCGATAAGAAAGAACTTCTTTATCCACGTATATATTGAGTAATAAAAAGTAAAGTTCGAAAAAGACTGAAAAATATTCAAATTTTCTTCGTGTTATTAATAGCTTTAGGCTTTCGAAAACATTAATTGATTTTTTACTTGATTTTAAAATGCCACAGCCCTCTTTCTCTTCAGTTTCGAAAGAAGCGAATGCAACATTGAGACATCAGTTTATTTTCCCAAAATACTTAGAAACATTTCGTTTAATTTCTATGTTCAGTAAATTTCTAAAATATTTATTAATTTTAATCTGTAATAAATAAAAAAATGGCATTGTTTACTGAATAAATCAATAAATGGAAGTAAAATACTCTAAAATTTATTTATTTATTTTTTTAATGACAAAATTAATTATGAAATCTAAGATTGGTGGAAATATTACTTTACTGTATAAAAAATTACGTTATTAAAAAATATTACGCTGTTCTTTATTTAAATAAATAGCTAAAGTTTTCAAATTTCCTTGTAGCCTATCAAAAATGCATTATTTGATAAGTGCAAGAAAAGTTTTCTGGTTTCTATCTATATTTTAATCGTTTTGTTTAGCAGTTTTATCCATTCTCATTCGACTTTTTAATCTCTAGAATCATTCATTTTTTAGGAAAACAAACTCCTATATAATTGTTTCATATAAGCCTTTACAAGAGGATACAGAATGGTAATTTTTTTTTATAAAAAAAAGTCATATTTTTGCCTACTTTAATGAGCGCAAAGCTTGTAAAAGTTAAAATATAAGATAATCGCATTCACACGATGCAATTCTTATAAATAAAAGGATGGTTATAACAGATATATATCAGAAGCGAGCGTAGTCTTTTTAACTGCAATTAACATCGATTAATAATAATATAAATATAGTGTAAGAAGAGTAATTCTCTATTTTTATCTGTCGGGACGAAACGCATGCAACAATATTTGTTTTTTTGCTATTTATGGTTACAGAAGACCTTCTCTCCTGACTCGCCAGTAATTACCCGGTGACAGAAATTGAATGGCAATTGCGCCGATTCATCGTTGCAGAGACTGTTTTTGCTGTCATCGATTCTCATTATTGGCGTTTAACATTTCTAAAATATCTGTCGTTGAATAACATTTGTAAGTAAACGTAACGCCCAATCGTTTTAATAGCTCTAAGTGTGGTCTTGTTTGGTGACACTGCTTTTTAGAACACGCTACACTTAAGAGAAAGAGAATTCCGATCTGTCCGCAAAATCCTGTTTCCAGATCTGTCACAACATGACTATATCTCCAAACCTATAATTTAACAGCTCGTAACAGCAGGCTACCATTACCAATTTATTGCTTCTTTCTAGACTGGCTGCTGAAGCTATGCGAACAAGCGAGCTATCTCTCCCACTTTATACAGTTTCTCCGTAGGGAATAATAATACTTTTAACTTACCAGTTTGATAACGATAATTGGAATGCGCTTTGATCCGAATCTAAAATGATTATTAAATTTGCGACTAATGTTTTTTCCCTTCGTTTATTCATTAGAAAATTAAATAAAGTACATACTCGATATAGATTTTTTTTATGTTTATCGAAAGATATCTTACGTTAGACGTATTAAACTTTCGGATATCTTACTCCTATAGGCGGGTAATCTTCGGGATATCTTTCGTTATAGGCATATAATCTTTCAGAGAGCTATCTTTACTTTGTAAGCAACTAAACTTCGAGATATCTTATAGGCATATAATTTTTCGGATTTCTTACTTATATATAACTAATCTTTCAGATATTTTACGTGTATATAGATAATCTTTCGGATTTGTTACTCACGCATAGTTAATCTTTCGGATTTTTTATGTTACAGGCAAGCAATCTTTGGATTGTGTTATACAATAGGCATGTAATCTTGCGATATCGCTATAAATTAACGATATAACCAAAGCAGAAATCAGGAGTTGATAAATGATATAGGATATCAAAGATAATGTCACCTCTATTGGATCGTGTTCAAGATCAGATTAGTCGTTTAAATTGAACATATTTACCATTATCGTGGGGTATATTTATATAGCTTAAAGTAGTTGCAATACATACAGATAGACACTTACGTGATAAAAGCTAAAGATGTTTTTATAATCGCGAAAATGATCATTATTTTAAAAACGATTAATCACGTTTAGGCGGAAATATCTCTTTTTCGGATTATAAAAACATTTCTTGTTGTAAACTTTAAAATATTGAATTTAATTAAGTTAAATAACGATATCTAGGACTATATAAATACAATTTAACGTACGAAATCATCCTAAAAACATTAATTAGATTCTAAATTAAATTATTAATAATTTTAGCATTGACACCAGCATTAAAGTTAGTTTGAAAACACAAAAAAAGACGTAATTTTTGCAACTCTAAACCCGTAGAAGCAGTGTATAGCAAAGAAGAAACGTAGCAATAAACCATAATGAAAACTTTCCTTTTAATTGTAATGCTCGGTAAATTGAGTTTTTAAATGGAGCTAACCTCTGATGGCGATGGGGATGATAGACTTAGATGAGCTTTTATATTGTTGTTTGACGTCGTTAAACTATCGGAAACTTAAATGATCCTGTTCGGTAGTGGTCGGAGTATATCTAAGTGTGTGTGTGTGTACAGTCTATTGAATGTTAAATCAGCTAATCATCAGTCACGCTGCTTTTCGTCCAGGTTTGGCAAAACACTCTCCAACAGCCACAAGAAAAACATAAGCGTCTGTAACCATGACAACGGTGGAAATTTACTACCAGAGCGTCGTCAGAGACAGGAAGAACTTTTAAAAAGGATCGTTAATTTGTTTAAATACGACCATTAAAGTCTTTTTTTACAACATTCAGTTCGGGAAAGATCTAATGAGAGACAGACCATCGAGTGAGAAAGAGGGTGAAAGCGTACAAGGCGTCTCTCTCTCTCTTCCATCCCACCCGATGGAAAAGAGAGAGAGAGAGAGACGCCTTGTACGCTTAAGACATCATTAGCTTAAAGTAGCCCCTAACCTTAATAATGTCCTGGATGCTGTCTTCTGCTTTCTCCCATCCACCCTTTTTTCGTATTAAGCTTCCACTTTAGTGTTTGCTCATTATCTTAATGCAGGGTGTCTCAAGACCGCGGGCGGCAGGCATCGCATCTAACAGCAAATGAAATTTCTCAAGTCAAATTAGCCACTTTCATCTCTTGCTTGGGATACGAGAAAAGGTTTTGCTACCCGTTCAAAAATATCATTAGTGCTTTTGCTAATTTTGGGTCGATTTTTGGCCGAGGTATCATCAAATTACCAAGAAGGAGGAGGAGGAAAGCGAGAGAGACCATTCGTGTGCGTTGGCTGGCAAGAAACCCACTGTTTTTATTAAAAACTCCGATAAGAACATTAAAGTTAACTTCGCATCATTAAAAATACTTGGTCGAAAGTAAAACCAATATTTTATAAAGGCCTATAATCCCATTTATCTAGTGTAGATAATTTGATAAAAGTTCGAATGTAAAAAAATCCACTCTTTGTTGGAAATATTATTAGATTCTTATCAATGGGCGAAAGAAAAATACCGGTTCCCATTTTTTCCCTCCTTTTTCTTTTTAAGAATCGTTGCGAATATCTGATATTACTAAATATATTAAGTTTTCTTTTTTATTTTATTTTTTTCATTAGTGTTTGATTAAAGATAAAAATTTTAAAATAACTTTCTTCGTAGGATGAAGTCGTCAGTTTTCTCTATCCTTCTTCATACCACGACCATCCGAAAAACAATAAATTCTGCAGATGCTTGAGTCTCCTACCTCCTGCCGTCTGTCCCCACCAATTACGGACAATTATAAACAAGACTGACGCCAACTGTAATGGTAGAAAATCTGTCACTGTCATTGTCCAGCTATTGTCCAGTGTGTGGCCTTAGGTAGGCATTGTCTTTGCAGCATCGTTCATAACTTTTAGGGGACAGCTGTCTCCTGGTGGTAGTGTGTCCATCAAACGGTCAACTTACCCTCCGGTGACGGACGTGGAACACACAGTTCCAAAGAACTGGGATTCTGTATATTCAAAAGACTACGATGTTGCTTCGAGTCAGTCATCTAGAAACACGTACAAAACAATTTTTATTGATATATAGGCCTATATATATATATATATCTTCTTAAATTTTTATTCAAAACTGGTAAATTGTCTGTATCATTAACCAATAAAAAGGGAAATTAATAAAATATTCTCATTTAGTTTCATGAAAATGGTTTAAGTAATTTTTTTTATTTTTTATTTAATTCATAGCTTAATGATTAAGTGCATTAGAATTTATCGATTTTTAAATTAAATTCAGCAGCCTTTCTCCTTGATTTAATACATTTGAAAGAATTTCATTCGTAAATATGGAAAATTCAGTCTGTTCGAGATATATAAATCTTCTACAAAACATGTTTTTAACAAAATAACTCTTAGAAGTAATAATTGTCCTGATAATAGGATTCAGCTATTTAAATATATATATATAGCCTATATATTAAATTTCTGAATCCAATTATCAGAAAAACATTCCTGTTTTATTTTTAAAATACATTTTACTTTTAGTTTTGATGGACAATTTAGGTTACTCCTATGTTTATACAGTAGACATGCTATAGCAGGATGTCCAATTTCTATCAGTTTCTCTGCTCTGCATGATCCGCACGACATCGAAACGAGTCGCTTTAGTGTATTTTATTCGCGTACCTTTTAAGTTTAATCATAAATTTATCCATAGTTAAAATTCGTATAGAATATTTACTGATATATGAATCGTAAAAATTAATTTATTCCTGCATCCGGAAACCATTCAAAAAGAGAGTTATAGATTTTCGCAATTACAATAGTTTCTGTTATGAAAACAGATAATTTCGCATTATAAAAACGTAACTCAGTAGCTGACATTAAATTTTAAATATTATGCTAGCATATGTTCGCAGCAAGATATCCTCTCGCGTAGCAATAAAATTAAATGAATCTAACTCTGCACCCGGGTTTTTTTCTGTAACTTCTTTTTTATATATACGCTATATAAATTTAAATATATATTTTCTGTTTTTTTTTAGTTTTAAATCCTTAATAATAAAATACCTGACACTACTTTCAACAGTTTTCTTCGCCTTGAGGACGTATCAAATAACCCTACCATATGCAAGCCTATCATGATGTGCGATCAGAGATACGAATCTCTCCGTCCAACATCAAACGATTTTAACATTAGATACCCTATGGCGCCAATATACAGTAACCTCCGTTGTCAGTTTATCTGTAATTTTCAGTAGAAAATTTTCAATTTAACATGAGATTGGCATCCGTTGCACCTGTTCTCCCACATCTCCACGCTTATCAATATTCCAAGCATTTCTGCAAAGGCGATTGAAATGAGAGGGTAGAAAGCCAAATTACGAGACTCTTTTCAAACATTACAACTGCCGTAATGAAAATAAATAACACTTATCCTCCAATATTCACTCTTATATCTTACTGTAATCTCCAATAACTCGATTCTTAATAGTCCAGAAACATTCAGAATAATTTTTTTCCATCCTTCCCCCTGTAAAAATTAAACAAAAGTGGACAACCGCAACATATTTCATCTGCTTGCATATAAAATCAATAACTCAAAAATAATTGGAAAAGAGATAAAAGTAAGATTTATATAATAAGATCTTGACAGCGGTTAGTCTACAAGAAAAGAATAACTTATATAAGATATATATATATTTATGTATACAATATATACGTTTAAGTTTGTCAACTCGGGATTCGGGTCGTAAAGTTAAGCCACTTGTCTCGGTTTTATCGTTGTTATGAATTTATTTATAAGCGGTTTTTAAAATCCAGGATAGAAAAAAAAAATGTAAAGTGAATTCTAACAACAGATGGCGCTAACGATAAAAGATTTAAATTCCCTGAGGGAGACATTTTTAACAGCTTTCTTCGTCGCGTCTTGCTCTCGCGGTTTTCACGAAAAAATGACATTTGCTAACTATGTTAACGACGTACCTAACATTAATTATACCTATTATTTCTACATTATTTAAATCGAGTTACGAAGAAAATAAAAAAAAAAAAAAAATGCATGCTATTCTAATTAGTAAAACGAAAAAAGCGCATTTTCGTAATTATAATACTTGAAACGCTCTTTTTTTGTTTTGTTCTGTAGAAGATGCGCTTTTTTTAATGAATTAATAATTAAACTATGGTGTTATTTGCATATTTAATCGAGTATTCAGTCCAATAAGCTACCGGATTAAACTTAACAACAACAAAAAAAGGTGTTTAGATCTACATCTCTGTTGATTTTTCAGTCGTTAAAATTCCCATTAAATGCTAAATTTGGCATAGTTTCTGGTATGCTAATAAATAGAAAATTCCGAAAACGTTTTAAATCGAAAAGTATTAAAAAAGAATAAAAAAAAATTGAATTGCTTTCCGGGAAAAACGTGATCCATCTTCATTGCCTGTACATATTTGCGATTTAAACAATCGAATTTTGCTGGGAAAATATTCTGTTATTTTTAGTAAAAGTCTAACACGTATATTTACTCGATAGATTTTTATTTATTTATTTTTTTGTTGAAGTTTAAACCTTTTTTAAAAAGTATATAAATCATAGCAAATATGTATGTATTAAGATAAAAAAATAATATTTATGTCTAGCGCTTTAGATACCAGAATATTTTTAGATATTTTACAGGAAAAATATAAAACTAATTTTATACCCTAATATAGAATAATAAATTATTCTGTATAGAAATCGCTTTAAATCCAATAAATTCCAATAAAACAATCTCTATTTGCAACGTACCGTATATATATATATATATATAGGCCTATATGTATATAAACTATGCGGATTTTATTATTGATCCAAACTTGTAAATGTTATTTTTGCATGACATAGCTCGTAAATCTTGAAAGTTAAGTGACGATCATTATCGCTACTCTATCGTATTTTACTCTTACCAATTTTCGGAATTTCTATAAAATTCTTTCGAAATTTTCTAAAAAAACAAGAAAAAAAGATTTATCAAGTGTTATTAAATTGCTAAATCGGCCTTCCAATTTTTTAGTTTGCAAATAAGTAAATTTTCGATACATGTAGGTCTCACTATCTTCGTAATTTTTTTTTAAAGCATATCCATAGATTTTGATCAGCTTGGCACATAAATATGTGTGTCTGTGCGTATATAAATATAGGAAAATATATAAATTAAGATTTTTACGTCGCCTATTTAGATCGCATTAATATCGATTCTTGGTTACAACTTTCCATTAAGATTTTTATCAAATTTTCAAGAACTTAGCAAAAATCAGCGATCAACTTACAAACTAACAAAATTCGCGGAAAGAAGGAATATATTAATTTTATTTAGCGAATAAAGCAAACAAAAAAAAAAAAAGAGAGAGAGAGAGAGAGATACCGACCTATTTAATAATCGAATTTCCATTTTGATAATCTATTGCATAGATCTACAAACGAAATTCTTATTTACAGTAAATTTGCGAAGATAACGAGTAAAGGTTATGGTATATCATACAAGAAGGGCGTTCGTTGGAAACGGTTCTAGAAAGCGCTGGAGTATAACTTTCATGCTTAGTGCTACATAAGGCCACCTCTTCGGGTTGGAATCTTTCTAAACAAGGTGTGTTTGTATAGATTCGAACCACTGAACATGTCCTACTGATTATTAGTTTCCATGATAAATGATAGAACGCATAACGCAAAAAAATTATATACTAACTTAGCACACATTTAACGTCATAAAAAAAACTATATTCATTTATAATATTAGCATTATTATAATTTTTATAAGGATAACTATCGAAAAAATGTAGCTAAAATTTATTTGTCGAATAAATCTTAAAGGATAAGTCTCTTTGACCTCATTCGTACCAAACTATTTTAGGTGTCCTCTATCTTTATTTATTTATCAATGCGATAAATAATAAGTCATTATTATCTTTACCTGTAATTAGCGTCTAGTTTGTGCAAATGTAAGCCTTGCTTTTTTTTTTCTTCTGGTTTTTTTTTCTGTAGCCTATCTCTTGTTCTGTTTTTATTCATACCTATTGTGTGATTAGTTTCTTATTTCTTTTGTTATGCAATGACTTAGATCATTAGATACATTCCCAGTGAATCGAATCCAATCAATCATTAATATATTCTTATCGCTGTTTTCATTGTTACTCTTTATCCTCTCGTCTCTTTTTGTAACGTCTATAGAAGGCTTGTAAAATTTAATTCGCGACATAAATGTCTAAATATATATAACAAAGAGCTACAACATTCAGGAAAATATCGTTCGAGATAAAAAAAAAAAAATGCTGGTTTGGAATTTCGCAGATTTATATCTAGTCTACAGTTTCAGGCGAGTAGCCTTGATGTTTAGGAAAAGTTTTGCGCATTTTTGTTTCGGTATATTGCATTGTTTTGGTTCTATTCATTACGATAAAATAACAAATAAGATACTTGGAAATTATAAACATGTTGTATTCTCCGTATTTGTCATACGAATCATGTCAGATCTATCACGTATTCTTTCGTGCAGTCGACTGCATTGAGTCGATTCGATAGGTTTCGTGATCGCGTGTACTTCACTTGAAATGCACGTGTTCATCTACACGCAGAAAACTCTGCCAACAGTGCGTTGTCATCTGCATGTGCACGCATCTTGTCTTTCTCCTATACAGATATAGTCGTATACACAATATAAATTTTCCTCATTCGTTGATGTCAGTACAAATTTCGTGGCTCTATTCAGTATCCGAAGCGATTTATTTTGACATGTTTACGGCTTTATATAAAAATTAATTCCGCTTTTAAAGATTTGGTTATAAATAAGACCGCATTTACACTGAAAACAAACTGGATCTTATACAAGCTTTCGGTAAGGATAAATAATTAAAAAGGCCTGGATAGAGATAACATTTCGTTGTAGATATGCAACGTATCAAAAGAAAAACTGTGCTTTCAATTGCCAATAAAAGTTTAACATTAGCAATGTCAATGGTTTTCTATTACTGATTTTTACGTATATATATTAAAGGCTTTAATTAAGCGATGGAGCGATTTTGATACGTAATTACACAATCGAGATGTTTATCAATGCAAAACCAATTGGAAACGGGTTATTGTACACGAAAGGCAATCAGATTAAAAATGCGAATATAGTTCATTTATAGAGTTCAAACAGTTAACAGAATTATTATTATTATTATTTTTGTTTTCATTTCTGTAAGTATTTTCCTCTTTGTCAGTTATTTATGTTAGATGTCAAGGAAAAAAAAAACTGATTTTAGACATATTCGGATAACCGATACATGCCTATAAAAAGAGAGTCGATAAGAAGCCGTAAGTTAATTTATAGACTCGTTTTTCGTCAATATATAGATAAATAGGATAAACTAGAATTGGCCTACGTAGAGGTGTGGCGATGCATTTGTCGAACCTGACTTAATGTGAAGATTAGTATTCGATCCTGATCAATGATATAGTAACTTAACATGCTCTTCCTCAGATACAACGCAAGTTCGACATCGAATACTAATTCGATAGGCCCACATTGTTCGGTTTTAAGTAGTCCAACGAATTTTTGCGACTTCTCTAGAAAGGAATGCTCGATTTACACGTGGTCAATGTGCGTGCTGTAATAAGTGAATGGCGTGTAGAGAAAGGGACGTACACCAATCTGTTTGGACCAACTGAGTACTTAGCTTTATTGACATTCAGTCATAGAACTAAACGGAACCAACGTATGTTGATTAGATTAAGGAAGTTAAAACATGATTCGATCGCTTCTTACATTAATATTGAAAATTCGTTTTGGTTCCTTTTTTTTCTCCTCCGCCCTCCGAGAGAATACTAAATAAAATTTTTTTTTATGGAACACATTGACGTAACGTTAAAAGAGTCGAAATAATAACGTAATTTAAATTCTAATAATAAACAGATAATGACAAACTGAGTTAAATACTCGAGATTTATATTGTCGATAACCATGTTAAAAAAAAAAAAGAGACACAATGTTGCTTCTCAGACATTAAGGGGATGAACAGTAGTAAATCAAAGTTTCGTTATCGACTTTAACAAACAACGCTGTTTACTACTGTTTTAAAGAATGTCGTTAAGATTATAAAAGATAAAATTCTCTTCAAACACCTGTCCTGACCACGTTAATTATTTCCCTTTGGCTTATAAACTAGTATTCAAGTGTGCATTCTGTTCATGATCAAGTTTTAATCGATAAAAAAAATTTTTTAAATGATTTTATTGATAGAAATTTTCGAATTTAATCAGAAAAATGTTACTAATGCGTTTGGTTTTCTTAAGAGAATTTCTGTTATTTTCTAAATTCGAATGTTAGTTTTCAGGTTAAACGATGATAGAGTTATGTATTTTTTCATAAGAAAAAATAATAAAAAGTTTATTATTTTTTCGTATGAAATTTTATAATTTTAATTATAACATGAATAAGTTTTGCTATTTTTACAGTTAGAGTTATGTTTAATGACGAATTCAGTTTATTAGACGAGAAAAGTTTCTTTTTTTTCTTTTACAGATCACAATCTAATTTAAAAATATCTATTATTATTCGTAGGCCTACATAAACAATTTGAGGCTATGTAAATCTAAATATAATAGGAATACGTGTAGCTCATTCCGATATTAGCTATTTATCACAAACTAAAATTAAGTTCTACGTACTAAACATGCATAATGACACATTGACAACCCGTTATAATTAAAAGGGTATTGTTGATAATCTCGTTATATACACATATCCCGCAAAAGTTATTAATCTGAAACCATATCCATGCCAAATGTTGCATCTTACGTGAGCTCGTATTCTTTGGGTATACAATATGGGAAAAAAAAAAAAAAAATGGGCGAACGCACAGTTACTCGACCCATCACGAACTATTGATAACGTTTCTCCTCAAAGCATATTGCGTGTCTTGTTTCCAAGGCCATGCCTGTTAGAAGGGCACATGTAGTGTCCCTCCCACGTTGTATTTGTTTAAATAACTGGCATCCAATGGCTCGCATAAATACTATTCCGTTAACCGCATAGTTGCTATTAGTCACGTAATATTCTCAAATAATCGTGGGGCAAATCTCCGGAAACTTATTTTACTTCCCAAATTCAACACACGAGTTTTAACTTTCGAAAGTTTTGGGATCATAGTTTACATTCACACCCTTCATTCCAGTTAAAAACGTGGCAAAAGAAGAATGCCAATAATTCGCCAGCGCACTTTGTGAGTTTTTCTGTTAATAATACGAAAACAGAATTAATTCACAAACATTTTATTGAATATATTCGCAATTAATAATATTCTAAGCAATTTTCTGATAAAAAAAAAATTATGATGTGTTAAAGTGTCTCATCGTAAAACGCGTTTTTTAATGAAAACATTTATCATTCGGATGGATATGTTACTTCTTAACCTGCATAACAGGATCTAAGAACATTTCGAACAATTTAAGAGACTTGTCAAACGACTTAATAGTTCATTGGAAATTAGGTAGGACCTACTGGAAATTTTGACTGTGGTTAAGTCGAACATAAAACTCATCTGCTATTTTGAATCGTTTAAGAGAATTAAAAAACGTTATTTATATAAACACAGACGGAACGAAACATCTTGTTTTTTTTTTTAGTTACCATAATTATCTTTAAAGAGTTTAGATATCCCTAAAAGGATAAATACTGAATAAAGTCTTTATTTCTTTTGTTGCTGTAACAGTACACCCAGGTTATTATGTTCTTTAAATTGAGAAAAATGAAAAGTCTCAATGTAATGAAACTTTCGTGAATAGAAAATCAGAATTAAAAAAAAAAAAAAAATTTAACATTTCGAACGTTCTAATTAATTTCAAGACTAAATAAAATTTATTATTTCAATCTTTTAATTTATGATGAGGAATATAGTAATGAATAATGACATTAAATGAAACAAGGTAAATGGCACAACATTTTTTTTAATAAAATAAATTTTAACAACATTATTATATTTATTGATAAGGAAAGAGTCTTCTTGTTATTTATGCCTCACATGTATTTAAAATTGTATAAAACAAGCTTTAATTTTGAATTAGAAAATCTCTTTCCTCGTAGAATTTTTTGATGATTTTATTGTAACACGAATAAAAATATGAATTATTATAACTCGAAATAGAAAATTGTAATTAATATCATCAATAAGTTTATGATTTCGATTATTTTAACTTCAATTAATTTCCTTTTAGATGAAAGAGTTAAATGTCTTTAATATACCAAAATTGGCATTTTATATATTGGTTTTAATTACTTATTGGAAGATATTATGGACGTTAAAACATGTAAAAACGGGAATGGGAACGAACAGGATTTAATCCCGGTCGGTTTTTACATTCTAGCTTTTAAAGAGCAAAACTATCTTTGATATGTAGGCTATAATTCGAGCATAATCTAAGATTCCAGTACAGAAATCTAAAAAAAAATCGCATTGTTTATCCCATACATTCTAATGTTTTTAGATATTCAACTAGACATTTTTATACAATCTAATTAGTGATTAACTATTTCTTTGCCGAGTTTTTAATTAAATGTAAAACTCAATAAGAAAAATGAGAATATATTTACACATATCATTACTGTATGTCATTGTCAAATACAGACATTTCTTTGTGACTTCATTAAAACAATTAGTATGCATTATCACTTTTCCTTAATTAACTTTTTCACAAGCAATACGAAATCATTGTTTCAAACTGCAATTACGGAAACGTATATGAAAGAAACGAGGGATGCATCATCATCATTCATTACCTTTATAGATCCAGTTTTTTTTTTTTTTAATTTTTTTTTTCCTATCTTTCTTTATCCTTTTTCTCTGCAGTATTATTTACATTAAAAAGCTTGGCAATTATCACATCGTAACCTATTTTACCTAAGTACAACAATATTTTTTTCTTGCCGGAATATGTTACTTTTGTCGACGAAAAAAAATCGTATAAATAAATGTAATATTTTGTTTCCCGATCAATCAAATATATATAATTTTTTGCCGTGACTCATTTTTTAAGGGAGAAAATCATTGTAATTCCTGCTTAAAAACAATACTGTAATTTATAAATAGCAAGGGTGTTTTTTCCCTTACATTTAATCCTTTTTATCCCATCAAAATTAATGATTAATATTACCAGTTGGCATTTAAATACCATTGTAGGAAACCATTCGCATGCTTCCTTACTTTGCGAGAGAGAGGGCTGTCATGTGTTAATGTCGTATCACGTATGGTCAGAGTCATATTGTTAATTCTCACGATATATAATAATGATATGAATTATCGCAGCGAAACGGCTTCGAATCTTAACAACGTTTCTATCCGTGGACAGAAAGAAAACATACTCGAAGCCAATCGTTTAAATAAATAAATTTTATACAACAATATTCAAATAAATTCAAACACAATGGCAATTTTATTTATTTGAATAAGACCGATAGACTACTTCACTTTAGAGAAAGCGGCAATAGAAAAATGTTTATAAACATTAATAAAGGAAGAAATGCGATACTTAATATGCGAGAAAGACATGTTATTTTTTCTCATTCCGTTAAGCGGTTGATAGATTTACCACTTAAAACTACTTATATCTTAGTTCAATGAACTATTTTTCATCGAAATTATGCAATATCATTTTTTATAACTCTTATTTATCCGATTTTTTTTACGTTGCCAGCATTAAATATGAAAACGTGCTTTACATCTATTTAATCGTACGATATCAATAACGTAAAGAGAGGAACGAAGAAAAACGCCATTGAAAAATTCCTTTTTGAATTATTTCATTTTTATACAGGTATAGACTTACATAACCGAGAAATAATTAATTAATTAGTGACGACAATTGAATAGAACGTCGAAGTTGGTCTATCTACTTGGCTTTTCTCCAATTACCTTAAGGCTTTGACGATCTACTATTAAATCAATAATTCCTCCTAATTTTTTTAATCCTTCGTATCTTAGTTAATAAAAAACTCGATTATTAAAATAGTATATTATTAATATCACATACTCTTTTTGACTTCTTTATTTGGATCTTGCAAACTATTCAATTCTATTTATATTAATCTTAACTTGGCATCTTTATATAGTTTTAACACATTTCTTCTATATGAGTATCGAAAATAAATTCGTAAAAAAAATTGTTTAACTTGAAAAATGTTAATTAACAAAAATTAATGAGGAATTACCAAGGTTATAGATATTTTCATAAAATTATCATTAAACGTTACACGTGATGGACGAAAATAAATGCAAATAAAGCAGATAAATAATTATAAATTTGCATGAGGATTAATTATATTTATCAGATAGAATAAAGAAATTCTCCATTGCTGAAATATTCTCCTTATTTATGATAGATAAATCGAATAAGGTAAATATTCGCGGTCTTTTATGCTCCAAAGTTAGTATTCTTAACTGAGGAAAGTTTGGAGAAATTCTAAATTGATCATGCACAAAGGACACAGATCACGCCTGTCCTTCAGCCATCACGTCACACGAATACGACATTGAGACACAATCGTTGTTCGTGTCGCACTTTCTTTGATTTAATTCCAATTTGCACGAAAAGCTCCTTTAATAGTGTCTATATGTGTTGGTTTTTGATTAGCTTGTTTTGATCGAATCAGGCGTGGTTTTCTGATATAAATATGTTAATTGCGACCTTCGTTAGATATTTAAGAAATATTTTATTAATTTTAAGTGAAAAAAAAAGAATATTTAATGATATTATTCAATGTAATAAATTTATCTTTAAGTATTTACTGTCGGTAAAATATTATCAAAGGAAAAAAATATACATGTTTTATTTACTAGTTAAGTTACATTGAAATTTTTTTTTCTGTAAATAAAACAAAACTTCAGATAAAATTATTGAAATTTGTTTTAATTTTTGAGACGAAATAATTTAAGCATTTAAAAAAAAAAAAATATTGAAATGATGTCATATTTTTTTTAAGAGTAAAGTCAAATAATTCTGCAAAAACTGGGAGACAATCCTTCTACATGATTTTTATTTCCGTGCTGTGAACATTATTTACACCCGTGCCTTGAATGAAATCTCGTTTTTTTTCTCACTATATATTATTCAAACGCACATACGAACAGTATGGAAAAAATCATGAAAACAAAAGCAGAACATGCATCCAAAAAAGCTCTATTCCAAGCGAGCGTTTTTCTTCTAGATGGATTTTATTTTATTTTATTTTATCTTGAAAAATCACCTTCCCTGTCTCCCAAAAAAGAGAGAGAGATCTGTCCCTTTGTCCCGTTTTTCCTCTGTCCACTTGGCGGGCGACCATGATAACAAAACAAAAAAGAAAACCATCAGCCCGACACGTAGATGGGGAAACGGGGGAAAAAATCAGTTATTAGCGATCAAACACTAAAGACATGCAATATAGGCCTACATAGAAACGTGGACGACTGAGGACAGTTTTTACAATAGTTCTACGACACCAGTAGTAATAGTTATGTACATGCTATTCCGTCTTCTTCATCGTCATCATCAACATCATCATCATCATCATAGTCTTCGCTTACATCGTTACGGATGAATATTTTTGTTATTATTATTATTTTTTTAATCATTTCCATTTCGAGAAGGAAAAATGTTCAAGAATGAATGAATGTTTTATTTATTATTATTATTATTTAATATTATTTTATGAGATTCTGACCGTCATCCGTCGATACAGAGGTAAAGTTTTGGGCGAGTCCAGCCCGTCTCGTTGTAATTGTCAATAGATAGACGAAAATGAAAAAAGTCCCTCTTTGATTTTGGCACTGAGAGATGCGAGTTCACTTTCCTGAAAAAAGTTCTGTTAAGCATGAATTAGAGAGCGAAAGAATCCCTTTTCCACAAACGTCATATTCACAAAAACAAACAAATAATAATAATAATAATAATGAACGATCGGATTTGTGAGGAAGACGATGCTAAAATTTGCTATTCTCGTCAGTTTCCAGACCTACGAAGATTTGATGCACATACAACACGAAATGTCTTCGATTTTAGAAGAAATTAATACAGGAGGAGGATGTACAAATTGGCATCGTCAGTACAATTTTGCTGTTGGTGGTAATAGTGGTGGTGATAGGAAGAGAGAGAGATAGACCCGCATTGTTCAGTTTTGCAGGATACATCCATCACTTATACAAGTTTTAGTTTGTTTTGTTTTTTTTTACCACCGTTTACAGTCGTTTTCACGTTCGTTTTATTCGACACAATCGCATCATGTTAAGTGATGCAATCTTTCCGGCATCAGTCAGGCCATGGCACCTACCATACTGTTAGAAGTAGCGAGTCCGAGACCTCCGGTACCTAATTGCAAAGGTCCTCCGGATGGAAGAGGTAATGTCGATAATCCTGGTGCAGTATTCATGTGCATTGGTGGCGATGTTACGAACGAACCTGCCATAGATATGGGCATGTTGCCTTGATGCATATAATGATTGACGGTGACAGACATTGAAGACATGGAGGACATCGATGATGCTAATTGTCCGGTAGGCGTAAAGCTGGAAAACGGTTTATCTAGTGGTTTTATACACTCCGGAATAGCTATTCCGCATCCTTTCTTCTTCTTGCTTTTTGAAGATAGTTTACGATTGCGAGTTTGAATTCCTTCCTTTTTCATTGTCAATGGACGATTTACCTGAAAGAGAAATATTTCTTTTTAAATTTCAATCAATTCGATATAATTTATGCAAAATTTTTTCTTTTAAATAAATTGACGTCACGAGAAATAACTCGCCAACCACGCCTCTTCACGTGTCTAATGACAAATGAAGGACACGGTGTCGTGCTGGAGATAACTAGTTTAATTAATAACCCACTTATTCAAGACATGCTTGGCCGAATACGACAATGACGCCACAAAAATATTATTTAGTTGTCGCCTTAGTTAAGACGGAAATTTTGAGTCATTCATTGAAGAATTTCCTTGTACACTAGTCTATTTAGAATAGTAATAATAAAAAACAATCAAAGCCGATTCTCGACATGTTCTTACAAGGATATATTTTAAGCATCTAGTTAATTTGAATATTTATTCCGATCACTTCCAGTTTCCAAACCAATAAAAACGTGATTTATAGTTTTAATTATCGCAATTATAATCATAAAAGAACACGTTTCGGTTTACTTTTGTTTATTAGAAAAATGCATACACAGTATATTGCTAATAAGTAATTAATATTGTTTGGTTATTGAATAAGTCGTCAAGAGGAATACAAAGCATTGGCAGAGAGTGAATACCAGAAAAACCGACTCTCTTTGCATTCTAACATGGTAAAAATCTGATAGATAGCGTGCTGCTATTGACAGCAACTATCTTCAATATGATGGAATACAGTAGAGCCAATTGCCATTGACTCCACAGGTAATATGTCTTAATGACTTCAAGCATTGTTTGGAAATCTGCTTTTCATCCGCATCGCACCGTTTAAGTAGGACGTATTTTTCTTGTAGCAACAAACATCTGTCAAAAGTTTTTTTCTGACTTAAACTAAGCCAAACATCTAAATGATTAACAGCGAAAAAACAGGAACACCTTATTTAACTTATAATTACTAAAAATTCTTGAGTCTTAAAATGAATGGATGCAATAAAAAACAAAGACATCATTTGACACTAATATTACATACTCTGCTAGAGATGCAATGAACTCTCTATATTTCTTTAATCCCCGCCCAGAAATGTTAGAGATAACGGCTTAATTGTACGAGTACATATCTCCTCTCAAGTATTATAAGGTACATTTAATCGCCGTACAAAACGGGTCATAAATACGTTAGTTCGTTGAATCCACCTCCTCTCAACTCTGGCATTTTTGGAGAAGGGGGAAAAAAGAGAAGAGAGAAAAGAGAGATAAATTATTCTTTACCCTTTCCTGCTCACAGCTAGTATATTTTAATGATGTTTTCTATGCGACTACACAACTCATAAATCCATTTCTTTATTAAGGAATCCAATAAGGAAATCGTTTATGACCCAGCAAAATCTCATTTTTCTAGAATGGGCGTCAAACAATGTTAATAAACAAAATCGATATAATTGACCGTTAAAATGCCATTCTTCTTACCATAGAAAAACCCCCGAACGAGTCTAATTAACTGAAACATTTTACACGGTGGGAAAAAAAGCCACTTAAACGGTGCTTTAACATGGAGCCACCGCACTTAGTTACACACCCTTAAATAGATATAAGCTAGTAACGCATTGTATCTCATTTGCAACTGTCTCTGTCATGGGTAAGAATTGTCGTTATTAATAGGAGTGCATAAAACGTCCAGATAGCCTTCGGCCATAGCAACCGGCGACAACTGTCTTAATACACTCACAATCGGGGAGATAGCGAAGGTCAGGTGAACAAATAGCTATCGAGACGTCATTCCGTATTCCAGAGACATACGTTGCTTCCTGCCTCACCATTGAAACCGCAGCGATTTCGTGACGGTGAAGGGGAAGAATAGATGCTAACCCTCCTGACACGCTTGTAGTGGGTCAGGAGACGTATACTCCTTTGTCTCAGTGAGCCATGCGTGTACATGGTAGAATGAACTCAACACATGCATGGCCTATGGTTTTCTATTCTTTAATAAAGGCAAATGCTCTAAATTATCCGAAAGAAACATAGAAACCAATATATCCATCTCAAGACTTGACTTCGGACCTTTTTTCTCGTTACAGTTATGTTGAATCTGAACTAAAATAATACAGAAAATCGAAACCAAGGGAATTTTTTAAAAATTCCAAATAATTGCCAAAAAGTTATGTATTGTGACTTAAAAATACAATATAGTACATCTGTCTACTCTTGGATAATCGACTGCTTTAGCACACAATACAACAAACAGTTGAAGGTAAATGATAAATGCTTTAAATCAAGGTAATTTTATTCAATGTTAAAAGTCAAATGCTGACATTGTTATTATTTAAAGCAGACAGTGTGACTTATTTAAGAATGATAAATAAATTTAAATAAATAAAAAAAAACGTTAAAGTAATCAGCTGTAACGAAGAGGCTGTAAAATATGTATAAATATTTAAATTAAATCAATTTTTACGGTTTAATTTTATATATCAGTAAATTATGCGTAGAGACGAAAAAAGTATGTTGATCAGAATTTGGACTCGAGCAAAAGAAGAAGAAAGAAGAAAAAAAAAAAGAAAAGGTAGAACATATAAAAAAACATTGCGTGACTTTGTTGCGATTCTCAGCTGACATATTGTCAAATAAAAAAGAAATTTGTGCAGACATTAATGATGCAAATATACAAACCGCATGAATAAAAATTCAAATACGAGATTTAAATAGATTTTTGTGACATTTGTTTGAACAAAATAAGAAAATTGAGTTCTGCAACTACATTATTGGCTAATAAAAACTTCCAACTCGATTTCATTAATTAAAACCAATAAAAAAGTTACAGCATTTATTAATCGGGAGAGAGAAAAAAAGGAGGGAAAATTCGAGAGAGAGTGTACTGCAGGTGATACGCAAGAATCGTTCCTAAGGGGCATCTAATAGCAAACAAGGCATGACGAAGGGGATCTAGGCTTTTTTTTTAATTAACAACGCTTAACTGACATTGCGTCATTCGACCGAACCGGTAGACTCATTCGATGATGTTTATTAAAAAGTAATAACCATTCGGCCTTAAACAATCATCAGTAAATAATTAAGCCTGTTAAATTATGTACAAACGTCTTAATGCAGTTTTTTCTTTCACGTTCGGATGAGGGATGTGTGAATGAATTATTCGTGAAGTCATTGTTGACTTTTTTCATTAGAAAATTTCCGTGGTTTTCCTGTGGTAAAAATCCTTTCCCACGGAAAACTCCACCCCTTAATTAACATAAATCTACTTTCAACGAACTTGGACAACAACAATTAATCTGACCGGAAGCAACTGGGCGTGACATCCTTCATTAATAGACGATCTGCTAAATTATTATTGACGCTCCTTGAATGAAGAAAAAAAATCCCTAAACCTTTTTTCTCTCCCTTTGGTAACGGAAGAAACGACTAAATTTCCGAGGCACCTGTTGATAAATGCAATATTTTTGCATAAAATTTAACCGATTTCTTAATGATATGCAGTTTTTTTATTCGAATTATTGTTATAAATTCTAACCCGTTTAATGCGTGTTCGACAGACTAATGATATACTAACCAACAATTCATCACAGAAAATTGGTTCGTCAGCTTTGGTGTTTAAGATTTTTTTTTAAAAAAGTTGTTTTAATGCAAACTTGGAGTCGGAATGGAGGAAATTGCTTTCAAATGATTATCCCTGTTAAGTATTTTAGACAACCGTCAATTTGAGAATGCTTTCAACACACTAGTCAAATTGCAGGACAGTGACCAGACTGACGGAGGTCACATAGGGAAAAACTTAAATCTAGCAAAAGTTCTCACGCAAAACGTTCGAAAGTGAATGGTCCAATAGGCGAATGCCTGGAGGCGTCATGGTTGAAGGCCCTTCATTTGGTGAGAGTGACAATTAAAACCCGTTAGCAATGGGACTCCTGCACCTTAACCGACCTATGGTTTCTTGAGAGTGCTGCTTCAGACTTCATTATAAAAATGAATATTCCCCATCAAGGTCATTTGGCAACAGAACAATAATAATATGAGAAAGTTCTAATGAGAAGTATCATGCAATCGTCAGATTCAATTGCTTCTGGATACGTATTCAATTTTCCATTATTTTCCACCTTTTTTTTTTCTCTTTTACTCGTCTAGACAACTGCAACAGTCGGGTTGCAAAGTTAAAAAATATCGAATATAATTTTGCGCGCTTTTTAAGATTTAAAAAAAAATAAAAAATGCTAAAAAATGCAAAAATGTGATTTGTATGCGGATACCACTTACGATGGCTTTTGAAGAGACCCAAGTGGTACCTCTCACGTATTATCAATGTCTGTTCTTTATTGATCCGACGCATTAGTATAAAATATGCCGAGATAAGAGGTGATAATTTTAAAGTAATACTTTATTTATCTGTAATAAACGACACGTTCAAACGTATCTACAGAAATTATAGTCTATTTAATAATTCCAAGTTGTTTTTGTCAATTTTTAGAAAGCGGGTGCTACGTAATTTTACATTTCCAACTTTTAAATGGTTAAATTTTTGCCTTTATAAAGCCGAACTTTTTAGAGTTTTGAGAACATCTGCTCGACTGACAAAACCCTATTTAAAATGTCTAAATGGTTCGATAGCCCATAATTACGCGTTAGGTTACCTATCTAACTCGATTATTGAAAAAACATTTTATTATTTTTATGCTCGTTAACGATTTTAAGAAAGTAAAAATGGAGAAAAAACCGACTAATCCACGCGCAATTTACAAAAACAGAAGAATGAGCATACTTTCTTCCTTTTGTGACATCAGCAAGCAGGTACATCGATAAAATCAGAAAGGTGATTTATATCTTTCAATTGACATACGACTCGCCTGGCTACTATTGTTCCTTGGTTTTATCCATCAATACTATGATAAGCCACAACCAGTGGTCTGGATCCAACGGTTCGTTAAAAGATTCGTATCTCTTTTGGGGTTGTATTGAAAGAGACAACAAAAACGTGAGCTATCGGCCACATGGATATTTTGTATCGCTTTTATATATATATACGTACACACACACAAATATATATATCCATTCTGTTAATTCGACGATTTTCGAAATTTCAATTCTCTCAATTACTTTGCCAATCGATCATAACGGCTTTTAAAACGGAATGTTTTCATTTCGTTTAAAGAAATGGCGATGGATTACCTCCAAATATTGCTATGATTTTCGTGAGAACTTCAATTCTTTAAAACACCATGTCCTGTTCTGTTTTCCATCAAAATCTATTGGACGCAGCTTCTACTAGCAAGCACCAATCGCTCGTCTTGTTGCGGATAACATGATGTGACTGAACACTCCCAAAGCATCATTGACTCCGACTCTGATGGATGGTACTGAGCCATACAATCACATTACTATATTTGTTCCTAATGCTTCCTTTTTTCTCCCCCCTCTCTTCGATAACCATTTGATATATTTTTACCAAATTTTCGAACCTATTACTACTAGTTACCGTTTGCGAAAACAAACTTACTCATAACTGGAAAATGATGAAAATGGGGCATTTAACGTTACATAATTTAATTCTGATTTATTTATTTTTTAACTGGACCAAAAAAATATTACAGACTCTCAAAGAAGTGATCATATTTCGCTGATTTCTTTTATTATTATTATCTGAGTTATCTTTTTAACCTTCTTGTGTAAATAAACTCAGCAGAATCGACTTGGAAGCACGCACATCCTTTATTCTATCGGACTGTATGTTTATTTCGCTCCGATTTGTTTACAGAACGTTCTCATATATATGTGTATATGCTGCATATAAAAGTTTAAAGTTTATACTAAAAAAATAGCACAAAAAATTCGATTTTGATAAGATATACGTATCTATAATTAACGCATAAATCGTCTATCTGTGGATCTTTCTTTAACGATTAATTGTAAACGCGATTTTAATCTTTATTAGTTAGAACATCTTAAAATTCAATAAATACATGTATAAACATAGGTTATGGTTACTGAGACAGCTTTTCATTATTTTACAGCTCTAATAAAACGAGTAGATCTTCCAGAACCAAACTTATACCCTGCTTTTATCCTACAAGAAGCAATTGTTTTGTATCCCCGAATTTCCGTTTTGGGAGGGTTGGAACTCGTTTCCTGTCACGTCATTTGCTATAGCCTTTAATACGCTTAGTTATTGACACTGAATTTAATGGCCTGAAGCATGAAGGATAACTTAAAGAACATTTATCAATTTTTTTTTTATTCTTCTCATCCGATAAAATTATTGTATCCGGAATATGCTTTATAAATTACGAAAATGATTAAGTTTGAAATGTAAATAAAGTTATCCTATGATATAATTATGAAATCTTATTTCTATTCCAGTAATTTCTGCTTGATTGCTTTGCTTGTTTGCTTTTTTTAAATAGAGATTGCAGTCGAGATATGTTTTTGAACATCGAAAGTTCTTTAATAGAGTTATATCTGTCACTTATTCTAGCCTATAATAACATTCTTATATCAAAGGTTACTCAACTTTTGCAACGAATATTCTTCGAATAAGCTAAGTGAAGAGAAATTATGGCTATTTATGCTTATTTAATGTTTAAAAAATCAAAGAAAAATGTAAAATATCAAATTCAAGTTTCGTAACCTCGAAAGATTCGGAGAAGTTAAACGTACTTGAAAGGCCGCGAAAATATTTATAATATTTTTTTTAGATCCAGTCTTAATGCTTCAGAACAAAAATAGAAGTTATGTTCTATCTTTAAATAGGTTTATTAACTTGCATAAAATTTTTAAGCGTAGAATTTGTCATTTTTCCGAGTATTAGTACACAAAAAAAATGCTAAAAATTTCGCAAAACTGATACAAGACTCTATGACTAACGGCAAACAATATTTCCAAAAATTGCTGTTTTCGAACGATTGATGTGCATTTGTATAACTTGCTATCAAGATCGAGAAAGAGAAAAATGTAAAAATATTGTCTTCTAACATCAATAAATGTAAAAAAAATGTTATTCTATTGTATAATTAGACTACATAAATGCTTGCAAAACTTCACTGTCACAAACCAAACTAAAAAAAAAAATTCCCTAACCGAAGCAGGCACATCTAGAAATTTAACGGATTTCTTTTAAATATGTCAAAACAAGCTGTTTTTTATCAAGATGTATCTGGAATACTTTTACAGACGAATGTTTGCTTCTCAAATTTCAAATGACTCATTAATTATCAAATGTTGTTAAATTTGTTACGCATTTACAAATGGCGATAAGAATAAAACATCTGAAAAGATTTATAAATTACTACAGAATAAAAAAATTAGCAGAAAGAAAGTTATCTAATTAAAATTTAATAGGATAAACAATTAAAAATTCCGATTATTTTTTTACGGGACTAAATATTCCTACAGAAAAATGCTTAAAGTATAATCTTGTTTATTAAGTCAACATTTTTATTAGAAGTTTCGGGAATTTATAAAGAATTAGAACACGAAAAGCTATAGGCCTATAGCCTAGAAGGTTCCTTTTTTTCATGTATGTATAACTTTATAACTTTTAATTAGTTTCCAAGTTAAGATATGATCTAAGATATTAACTATAGTTTAATCATTTAATTCCATGTGTTAAATGCAATTATTGAGTTGGAACGGATGAATTTCAATAAATCCTAGAAATTTTTAGCAAAAATTTGAATTTTTAGGAATGTTTCTTTCTAACTTATACTGTGTACAGAAACCATTGAAAGTTTTCTTTGGAGTAACAGATTTGCAAGATGGAAATTTAGATTTAGGGCCTAAGTAAAATAAATAAATAAAAAATAGGCATTATAAGCGGTCATTGATTCACCAACAAACATTCAAAAGAAGATTGCGTGTTGGTCAGAAGAGTAGTCTAACCCTGAGGTAAAAAAAAAATTCTTCTCGAGTTTTATAATGCGTCTCGGTGATCGGCAAAAGTTGATGGTTGGTGAAGAAGAAAAAAAAATAAAGATATGCTAAAGAATCACCTAAGTTAGCGATAAATCTTTTGACGAAAAGGGGAAAAAAAATGAAAATTTGAGAGGCGGAATAACTAAAAGTCTGCTTGAGGGAAGCCACTCAAACCGACTATTCTTTTCAATCCATTAAAGTCTTTCTCTTATAACTTTCTTAATCGACAAAAATTATCTTCGCTTTTCGAGAAAAACTTTAACCGAGTGATGAATGATTATGCTGGAAATTTATATTTTGATTCTTTTAATAATAAAAAAAACTGAAAACTTAAAAAGTTCGGAGTTTGTATCAGAACCTTTGAGCAGAATTAAACATTAATTTATGTCTCCGAGTCTTCGATGATTTTTGAACCTAAGGGCCTATACTTAATTATAGGTGTAAGTGTAAATATTATCGCTGAACATCAGATTCTTATCTCACCACATTGTTGTCCAGGAATGAACATATGTTCCCATAAATTTCGGATTCCCAAGCTTGTGTGCATTTCTATTAAAAATCTAAGGGAGTCTGCTGTATGATTAATGTAAGCTTTACTCGATGCTTCTTACTTTACCGGTATAGCCTAAAATTTACTCGAATAAAAATAAAAACATTTTAGCGAGTATCTTAAGCATCTCCAACACGTCTTCATTCAATGCTGAGGGGTATTTGAGGCCGCTTGTATATACTAT
The DNA here is from genome assembly GCA_011317285.2 of Androctonus mauritanicus. Lineage (NCBI taxonomy): Eukaryota > Metazoa > Arthropoda > Arachnida > Scorpiones > Buthidae > Androctonus > Androctonus mauritanicus. Next base: position 84,111 of record WUQG02199866.1, read on the forward strand.
AAACAAACTAGGGGAGAGTCTTAACGCCAACTTATCGAATCACTTGATATTACTATGGAAATTACAGGATTGCAGAAATAAATCACAAATTTGTACGAACCGGATGTGTACGGGGTAAGGGCGCAGGTGACTCAAACCATCTCTCGATTTAATTGGGGAGGGTTTATAGCATAGGGGAGATCAAAAGGGCCCAGAGGCCACTTCCTCGTCACTCAGCCTGCCGTATAATTAACGTTGGTACCTGCAGCTGGACACCTTAATAACAAGGCACGGACTTATAAAACAACTATGTACACAGTCTAGGTCGATTGATACAGTCTGGGGAACCGTTGTGTAAAGCTTCAGTTTGAGGGTGATTATTACATTTTACTTTTCTCTTTAGATACAAAACACAAGTTTCAGTTCAATAAAGAGAAACGAAATTATTCCTTGCTAACATGCTAGGGGGAAAAATGGAATATATAAAATTAAAAATTTGTCATTTGGTTTAATTTCTAGATCGGTTGTTGAGCCGAGTTCTCTTAAATCCTAAAAGCGTCTACAGTGAGAGAGAGTGTCGTAACCTGACACATGTTGCTCCATGTCATCATAAATATAACTTACGATCGTTAAAATGTCGTAAAAGTGATCTTATTTTCTTCTGTTCTCCTCCACACATACACATTGATAGTATCAATGCTAAGTTAACAAGTATCATCATTCAATTCTGGTAGAAAAAGTTTATACTGACGTCATCGACGAAATACCACTGGGCATTGCAGTCCTATGCTGTGATACGTCCGTAAAGGAATGACACTAACTATAGTTTCGACGCTCGGATCCACTAATTTTCTTGTCACGTGATGGCATACCAAAGGACACTCCTTGAGCCCAGGCCAATTCCGAGAGAGATCTCAACTTAGAGGCACTCGTATTATCCCATCACACTGTTTGTTCAAGCATCTATTAGACAGTGTAACTTGTGGTTTTCAATAATACATCACCTGTAGTGGCGGAACTGGGTGTCAGTTGGCAGTCGTGCACGCAAATATCCGCCCAAATCCAGCCCAAGGAGTTAACACCATGCCAGGAGAAGGTCCATAAGTACAAGTTGGCACGGAGTAATGGTTAAGATGAGAGGGCAGCTGGAGTTCGAGGGGGAAAAGGGGATGACACCACAATTACAAGCCAGCCGTACCTGTTCCATCATTTCTCAAGTCGACGTTGCAAAACAAATACGCTAAACACCTCTCTAAGGGGGAAGGTAGAAACTGTACTTCGTACTGGTTACTCTTAAGAAGGGTGTAGCAACCTGGTTTATTCATCACCAAAGTTCTCTCTCCCGTTCAAAAATGTCAGCTTATTTATTAACATCAGAAAATATACTAAATCCGAAAATTTCGGTTATGTACTTCATCGTAGGTTGATTTTTTTCCTTTATTATATGCGATGGAAGATTTTTCCAAACGAAATTAGATCTAAGACGAAGAATAGATTGGTCTGATATGTCTTCAACTGGAATGAAATTATGACCAGACATCAGTGAAATATAGGTCCAGCTGACCTTAGACCCAAAGTTATCTTTCCCGGAGGGTGGGAGTCACGTTCTTTCGTGTAGTGCAGGCGTCACGCGTCCATCATTTAGTAGATGTTCTTTAACCTGTTTTCAGACACAGTTCACGCATTTTAACTCGAGTATTGACTGCAAAGATCATGACAAAGCGTGATCATTACGTGACGAAATACGCCACAGTTGGCAATGCTGTACCAAGCCGAGATTTTCGATTAAATTAAATATGATTATTTTACGTGGCTACTTGTTTAGCTTCGAAATTATACTACTATTATTTAAAATAAATAAAGTCGTAAAATATTACTCGCAGCTTTCCACTTTTCGGTACTATAACCTGTTTAAGCAAGAGAAATGCTTTTGTTTAAGATCATCTTGTTTTATAATACGATCGTTTAAGCAAAAAAAAATCGCTTTCGGTTCTTAAACTGTGCACATAAATAATTTATTTTTCTTTGCAGAATGATGAAATAATAATCGGTGCAATGATAATTGCACAGCGTAACGAATAATTTAACTATTAAAAATTTTTTAATTAAAAAAAATTAAACTGCAGATTATGTTTGCATTTATATTTATGTTTAAAAAGAATACAAAAAATATTAATAAAACAGGAAACTGCAATTCCTGTAAACAGTTAGAGATTTCCTACTTCAGAAGGAAGCTTACTTAGAATTCTTTTATAACATAAAAAGAAATTTTAATGATTTTATTTCGAATTACAAATTTTAATTTTATTTGGAGCTTCTTATTTTCCGTTTGATCGGAAGAAAAAAAAAAATTATGCACGGTGTTTAGAAATGTTACGTCAATTGTCTTACCGAAGCATTTTTGTACTAGTTTAGTAGTACAATAGTAAAAGCTATAACCATAATTTTAATTGAAGAAGTAGCTACGACGAAGGGTAACCCGATCTGCAGTCATGGATCAGCGATTCTTGTCTCTCTTTGGACGTCATCGATGTTTCGGGTTGCCAGGACTTAAGATAATGAAGTCTTCGTTGACATAATTCAAAACAGAGAGATTTTTCTGGAAATTCCGTTGAAAAATGGCGAAGTTTTTAATATAATATCGCATTTTATTATTAAATTATCAGTTTTTTTTTAAATCGTAACTCTACAAAAATCTTCAGTAAGTTCGGTAAGTTAAGCTTTATGTCTCTATAGAAAATTTAACAAATTATGAATAATTTAATTGTATATCCGGATTTCGTTTCTTTCCTTTTTTAGTGTCATCCAAATTTTCTAATCATTTTCGAAATAATTTTTTGTTTTTAATTCTTAAAAATTATTCAAAATTTTTAAAGTCAATTAACATTTATAACAAAATTAATCTAAGTGATCTTGTAATTTCAATTTTTTTTCATTAAATTTGATCAAAAGTCAAAAATAACGTAGTTGTTTAATATTTTCGTCAAATTTAGAATTTAATTTTTAAAAAAAGAACGGATTGAAAGGAGAAAATGGGACCTCACACCAAGAGAAAAATTAGCAGAGAAAGAAGTTATCAGGTAAAGCCATACCTACTTCATAGCTTTGCGTATCTTTCGAATGAGCGGGGAATCTGAAATATTCCTTTGGATCGACCGAAAAAACTGATGAGTACGAAGATGCCTTCTAAGTCCCGCATGGCGCTGCGGGTGGGAGGGGAATCAGGAGACAGTATGACGGGCCGAACACATCGCCCAATGTCTTAGGTTACAAACTTCGGGCGCCAGACAGGTCTCGGTTCAAGAACTCTGCCAAAAGTGCCACTTCAAGACGTTGCTATAAGCACGAGGAAACGAAGAGTTATAAGCCGATGACAACCGGCATCTCGGGGGTGTTGTTGTCTCCGTTGCTTCTATAGCAGGATAAGAGAAGAATAGTTTACGACCCGGACCCCAGAGGCTCTTCGGTAACTCCTCCTTAGCGAACGGACCATCGTTATCAATTCGTTCCCATGATGTCATTGTTACCGATTAACCTAAAACTCGATAGCACTAAAGACTACGTTTAACGGAGTAAAACTTAAAAGAGGATTGAAGAAATTTGTAGTAATTCGATCGAAGAATTTCGCTCAAATCCGTACTTCCGGCGGAAGCATAACACAAAATGGGGGAAGAAAAACTAGTCTGCGAGTCATAAAATATGATACAGAATACCTCCGCTAGTTGATGGGTGTCTGGAGTTTCCAGCTGCCACAAGGAGGCAGCACTAGCTAACAAAATAGAAAAGGTTTTGTTTCAATTCTTTCAAATCTACGTTACCAAAAATATATCTTCCCCTTAGAGCAATATAAAAAAAAATAAACAGAAATTTAAGTCCATTATGCATACATACAGCGCATATAAATACGCAAAAATTTCAAGTTTATATTATAATTTAGATGTGTTTAGGGCACTGTTTACCTTGGTATATAAATATCCTCAATTTTCACTCTTTAAATATCTAATTATAAGAGAGTTACGTGACCAAAATGTTAATACGTAACGCCTACAAGTAGGTCATCGGTTAAAATCCTTCTATAGTTTCATTATTCGCATGAAAACTTAAAAAAAACAAAAATAAAAATGTTAAAGAAAAATATTCGATACTTGACTCTCAAACGAATCGAAAAACCGAATAGGAGAATATTGACTCGAGTAACAGCCGTGCATATAAATCAGTAGGAAGTTGTAAAATGTAGTAATCTGAACTGAAGCACATACAAGTTTATAGCAGTCGGTCTTACTTCAGAAAACTTAACTGTTAGGAAAATAAAAATGGCTTTTTAAATTCTCTCTCTGTTAGCAACGACGTTTTATTATGAGATATAATATTACCTCTTTACGTATATGGTAAGTTATAACTTTAATAAAGCAACGAGTAACGACATTCTTCAGAACAATTGTTGTACTGTTTTCAATCGAGCATCTGTGGTAGTTGGCAATTCGTAGCTTTTTTTTCTTTTTTTTCCTTCCTTCGCATCGACTCTCTCTATATAGAGTCGATTAAAAAAAACAAAAATAAATCTATTGGTTTTGTTTGTTTGTGTAACTTTGTAAGCGTTCCAAATTAGTTAGGAGATACTTTACGACTTTTACGAGTAAAAAATTAAAAAGGGAATGGTTACACGATCGGGATGCGAAAGAAGGGGGTGCTGTTTGGAGTAGAGTAATCGGCTATCGGGATGGGATCCTCCTCGAAACGAGGCGCCTACTAGTGTTAAGTGTCAAGGCAGACGTTTAGCTTAAGATCACCTTTGGGCCTGACCGCATAAAGGAAGAGCAATCTGTCTACCGGAGAAGAAGGGGGATGGTGCGGGCGAGAGGGGAGGTGATTGTGTTGACGTATACCACGCCGCAAAACTCAAGGTTCGGTCCAGGTTTGTTGAGATGCGGACCTAGACATTGCGTGTTTGGAGCAGTCCAGCTGGACCGGTATTATCGAGGATGATTTATGAGTTCCGCGCTAAATAATGACCGGTAATCGGTCCGACCGTGGAAGAGAACGCAGTTACCTTAACGCTAAAGGAGAGAGGGGGAAAAAAACCAACTCCTCTCACTCGCCATCAGTTTGCTGCGAGCAAATTCGCGTCTCCGAAAGCAAAACTGTTGAAAAATGAAGTCGGTCCGTATAAATTGAGTTTGCGAGTTGTTTAGGTATAATAAATAATCTAGATTAGTTTGCTAATTTTGTAGAAATTTTTTCAAATTACTTAACATATAAGTAATTGTTGTTCTCATTGAGTATGGCAAGCTCGTTTTTTTTAAGCGCCCCGAGTAATTTAATGCAAACAAAAAAATCGGATTAAAAAAAAAGCAACGAACTCTTGTTTTAATAACTTAAAGGGTTCGGTATTTTCAATTAAATAACGGCAACAATTAATCGTAACAACTTAAGGAGAAAGGAGAGTATTTTAAGAAGTTGCGTCATCGATGCAGTGGGATATACGTCGTCAAAAAAGGGAGGGACGTAAACATTGCTTGTCCCTCAAAACTATGTTTTCCATCATCGGAGTGTGACTATGGCAGCGTCACTTCTTAAATCACACAGTGGGACAGGCAGGCAACCTGAGAAGTGCCACAGTTTGTCTTGCTAATGACCTGTAAAAGGTTCCCTCTTCAAGTGGGGATGACTGGCGCCTTCCGGCAGTGGTGGCCGGCACCGCCCGGGCCAAGAGTCCTTGAAACTGGGTGAAGGTCCGATGGGCCTCATTCAATTTGTTTGGCTGATATTCCCTCTTGTCAAAAATGCAAATATGGAAAAGGTAGAATCGCGCCAAAATCGCTGGTGAACGTATATATTGTATAGTAAATACATTATGTTAACACGCGTTTCAACACGCTGAACGATTCGTAACGTTAAAAATTAACTTATTTTTTAACATGCCAAGATTAACTGAATATTACTTACGTTGTGAAGTTTAAAGTAGAGACCGCAGGCGTTGCACACAGGTTCTCCATTCTGATTCCTACGCCACAAAGTAGTTGTGGTAGTTTTGCAATTGGCGCAACTTGTCCCGGCTCTTCTGGCAGCAGACTGTCGATAAAAAAGAAAAAAAATACAAAACGATTAGCAAAAATATTCTTTAAAACGTATAAAAACAGCATATAACAGAGAAAAAAACCTTTCGTTCTTATTCGATATATTTTACGAACGACAAAATTTGAAACGAACCAATAATAAAAATCTATAATTGCATGCTTAATAATGTATCTCACCAGGAGAAAGAGGCAACTAGTAATGACACACATAAAAGAAAAATTATTTATCTAACAACATTTTAATTTCTAGAATTAAAAACTTAATCAATAATATTATCTAATTTACAATTATAATTTCTAAGTAAAAAAATAAGAAATAAACTTGCAACAAAAGAATAATATTTTATCGAAATGATTAAGAACGTTAACAATACCTCTGGGTATAAGTTGTAATTAAAGAGAGAGAAATGTCTCGAACGTATTATTACTTAAGCCACCGGAAACACCAAATACTTTTAATCATATTTAATAATGCATCACCTCTATCCAACCGAAGGAAGGTGATGCAGACAAATAAACACGCTCTGCTTTAATGATGCTGAATTTCTAAACTCCTGAATACAAATCACGTCTTAGTTAACTGTTTAAATTGCTCTGCCAGGAATTTTACGAATTTTTATTGGCTTTGTTTTAATATAAATAAATACGATAAAATGCGGTAAAAAAATAGAATTGAAGGAAAACAACTTCTCTCTCTTTTTTTGTAAAGAAAGCTGCTAAATAATCATGCCAGTTTTCTGATTTAAACTTCCAATAATTCTAATAGTAAAAGTGATATTCAACTTTTGCATATAAAATTCTGCATACAAGACAGACTTACTGACTTTATAGGAAAAATAATGGAACCAGTAACTCAAGGATAGTAGTAGAATTGCAACTCATGGGGAAAATAGTTAAATTATTAAGTTAATAATTCAATAAGTTGCAACTATAAATTTATTCTCAAAAAACAGTCAGTAATGAGGCAAATTAAATGTTCGATATTAATTGAAATTCAATAATTCTAACTTTTTTTTTAGATTTAGAAGATGTAAAGTGGCCGTTAACAAACTAACTATACTTAAGAGTTACAACAATTATCAACAAAATATATTTTGCACCTCGATACTTATTCAAAAGTATTTTAATTAATTTTATTAAAGTACAAAAATATAACTTGGAATATTTAAACTTTTCTTTAAAAGCTATAAATTTTATCATGTATCTTAACATTCCCTTTCGTTTATTTATCTAAATACATTCGTTATAGGTCTACATGACTAGAATTTATATAGGCCCTAGAGACATTTTCATGTCGACTCGAGAATAGAATGTTGCGGTTAAGAATCTTCGAAGAAAGATTAGAGGAAACTTTAGTTTCAATCAATTTTAATACATAAAAGGATTAAGTTTTATGCAAATTTTGCTCATGTTAGTTAGTCGCAGATTAAAATGGAAGACTTTCAGGAATATATTAAGATTAAGGGAACTTTTTGCAATTCATCAGTTATATTCGAGTTGATACGCGTACAGTATAAACAAATAATATATGTATTATATCGGCACAACTCCAAAATTAGAGATGCAATAAGTTGTATAAGGATAACTAGGTTAGTTATAATAAAATTCATTTTTAACTCATAAAACTAATGAGGTGAAAAGATTAATTGCTGTTGCCAAGTTCTGTCAGATTTCAATGCAAAATTTTAGAAGTACCGATTTATTTATTAATTTTGCAAACAAAGATAAGTGGGTAAGTTCGCTAAGAGATGAGATTTATTATTTAAAAACGTAAACACGCCCTCACCCATTGCACAATTTTGATTTTTCTAACACTTAACTCACATGGGAAAGGCCTGGTTGCATCGATACTTTTACATTTTAATATTCTGAATTTATTGCTAACTTTATGTTTTATTTTTCCTCCATTATATTGTCATATGAGAAAAAAAAAACCTGTTACATTTTTATTTCTAGACTTAAATCGGCTTAATACGAACACAACCCTTCATTAATTCTCGTGGCAGAACATTACTGATCACAGTTATGACACATGTCAACACCTCGCCCTCTTTATAGAAACAAGACAGCTCAAACACCCCGTGTCACCACATCCGAAGTTCACACCCAATACAGCTCTGATAATGATCAACTTTTGCATTATCATAATTATAATCCTGAGGGAAGTTTCGACTTTTAACATTGTTTAAATAGAATTGTTTAAAACTCGATTTACATAAATTCAATCAAGACAGTAACCGCAACACAATAAATCGAGTAAAAGTGGACAATCGATACAGGCATCTTTTATCCGATTTTAAGGATCGAATCCTTTTAGGATCGTTTTTTAAAATTTATTAATTCATTACCGACTCGAGTTTTTTTTTATATATATATTCTTTAGATCTAGGCTGTAGTTATATTTTAGCACTTCTTGATAAACTACATCCTGCTTTTTTTTGCAATTGCATAAGTGTCAACGGCCCTAAGTAATATATTTTATAAAAAAAAGGAAAAAAAATTAATCGCTGTATAATAATAATAATTCTTCGACAACTCCAATGCGTGTTTAAAAGTAATACTTAAATCATGCCTGAATGATAACGAAATATTGTCGTGATTAAAAGACGAATTTTTTTTTCGTCCTATTTATCAATAAATGTTTTCGGCGAATATTTTGGGATTATATTTTCTCGAAACTGGAACATTAAGAAAGTTTGCAAGCATGAAACGAACTGGAGTAGATGTGGCTGCATATAAACATTGGTTATGGAGTTATTCGCGGAAGTATATTGCAACATCGGTTAGTTAGTGGAGTTATGTAGATGTCACTAAGATTTTAGATGCACTTCCGTGAATAACAAATTTCTATCAAGAGACCATCTTCTTAAACGACTTCAGATAATCGCTACCGGAAGCAAAGACGCTCTGCAGGAAGGGAGGAAAGATAGACATTGACTCAGCGTGAAGTCCAACTGCGAGTCAGTCCAACTGTATGATTGATCGCTCAAGCCAATAAAAACAGGCTGTCGGTGGTCAACGGACCGACTAGGAGGATGGAAAACGACTAGTAAAGGTGTGCTGTGTCGAGACATTCTGTAAATTGTAGGGCGGACGATAGATTAAAATACCCGCGGGAGACACCGACTCGGGGGCTCGCGCCCATTGCAGTACCTCGGACCACTACTAAGGTGAATTGGAGGCGAGACTGGAGTGGGGTAGGATTTGTCGAACAAATGCGATCATCCGGAAAGTCAGTTGTACGCCTCTTGTTGGTCCCTGTTGGGGAAAGTCAAAGAATTATTGTTAAGGGGCATTGGCGTGTGCGCTTTTCTGTTATACTAGGATATATTGAACCATTATCAATACACTCCGTATTGTTCGGACCAAACTTTGACATTTATTCTATAAAAACTTATACCAAAAATATTTTGTTTATTCTAATCCTTCAAAGTGGAAATTCTTCTTTCGGTTTTGTGGTATTAATCGATTTTGAAAGAAAGCCACCGTCTTAAAAGCGGTATCAATAAACTCGCATTTGTTAGACGAAAACTATAAACAAAAAATCTACCAATTTAACTTCTAGGAACTTTATAGAATGCCAAACAATGACGAAATTTCTTAATAATTATTCAATATTTATTATATAATATATGATAATTTTTTTGACATTGACTATATTGAGAGTATTGTTTACGTAGCAGAAGTATTGTTAGATTTAACGATAGCCTATAGCTATGCAGGTTTTCTCGATAAGATTTCCTTTTATTTGCAGATATATTAAGTTAATTTTGGCATTCGATTCTAAGGAAAATTGAAGCTAAAGGATAGCGAAAAAGATTCGTTTCGATGTATGGATAATTTTGCAACTAAAGTAAAGATAATTCATTACCTTTACTATAGTTAATCTAGAAAAAATGAATTGTTGTTAATTTAAAACCGAATTATTCTATTAAAAGTCCGTTCGAATGGCGAATTAAATAAAAATACTCTTTTTTTTCGTTTCGCAAATCATGCGCAATTATCGTATATCCATTTACACTTTAAGAATAATATACTGTATCTTTTTTTGCGTCATAATAGTTTTTTCCTTTATGTTATTTTTGCATGTTAACTAGTACTTAAGCGAGACCATTGTCTGCAGTATGCCTAAATTTGCTCGTTAGTACACGTGTTGCAAATTATACCGTATCTTCTTCGTCCATACTTATCGTATCGCATGTTGTAACTTTCAGGAATTATTTAAAAAAAAAAAATTCGTTTCGAATATGATCTACTAAATGTCATATAAGTTAAACAAGCGGAGAACTGGCTTTTA